>JAAGNO010017577.1:10807-32482 GCA_033439905.1 Ceryle rudis
ATATATTAATCTTTCTTTTGCCATCACATTTGCTACTTTCTAAACTTAATTTACTTGTAGAGAAAAGAGAGAATCAAATTTTGATTTCTGGCACTCAGTGATTCCTATAGAGTCATTCTCTAATGATTTGTCAGAGTTGAGTCAATGCAGACTTAAGTCATGTCTCCCAAATTCTTATATCCAGTCACCTATTAAAAGCACATATCTGGGGGGAAAAAAATCCAGCTTACTCCTTGAAACATTCTTCAAACAGGGATTCTCATGAATTTTCTTTCAATAAGGTATAAATGTTGGGACTAGAATTACATTGTCTCTCTGAGAAATTAACATAGTCTGTCTACTTTATATTCATTACTTGGAGAAAGCTCTTTTGAAGAATAGTAAGGATCCAAAATGAAACATTCCAAATTTAGTAAATCTAAGAAGCCTTGTACATATACTCTGTGATAATTTAACAGGTTTTTGCATATAATTTGTATGCCTTGAAAAAGCAAAGCTGTAAAGCATGTTCTATAGAAGTGGATTGACACTCCAGTGTCCTCACTCAGTGGGAGTTTATAGATCTGTAGTACATCTGATACTGAATGCCCTGAGAGTCTGCTCCATGACCGAGACTCGATGTGTTACAGTAATGAAATCAGGAAGAGTATGAGTAACTACCAGCAGGTGTAGGAATTCCACCTGCTGTGTATGTGCCATCCACTAGAGGGAGGGGATGTGCTTTGCCACTGGGTGTCACTAGGATTTGTTCACAGCAGAGTTATTTAGGAATCTCATTCTGGGGTCTCAAGTTAATATAATCCACTCATTCAGTGCCAGACCTGTTTTTTCTCTTCTCCTTTTCAATGCTCTGGCTTCAGATGGTTCCTTGCTCCCAGTCATTACTCTATAGCAGTCCCCATGTGCTTTCTCTCCTGCAGCAACGTCCCTTTTGGCCAGCTGGTGCCAGTTCTCATTCTCCCTCCACGTGGATTCTTGTGTGATCAGTGTCAGCTCCCCTCCCTGCTCCGGATCCTGCTGGAGGCTGATTGCTATCTGCATTGCCTCCCTTTTGTCCCTTCCCTTGCTGCACACCCACAGGAACATCAGAGTGAGCACTGAAGATACAGCACAAGAGAGTCACCCAGCCTACAGTCACTGGGGGCCACACTGACAAGCAAAAGGGGGATGAACAAGCAAGCAAATTCAGACAAACTACTGTCTCTGATTCAGCAGACCTGCAGTGGAGAATAAGAGACAGTGCAGACATGAGACATTGCTTAGAAGTACAAAAGAATCTTTTTACAAGCCTGTACTGATAATAAGCAAACAAAGACCTTTCCAGTGCGTGTTGCAGCAGGTCAATGCAGTATAACAGAGAGCACCCCAGTGAAACAGCAGAAATCTGAATTTGTTAGTCTACACCTTTCTTGGCAGGGCATGGGCTCCTTCTTCATGCGCTGACTGATTGAAGACTGGGTTCAGTTTAGCCATTTTCAGAATTATATAGTGAACCTTTGGCTCTTAAGGGAGCTTATTAGCTCAGACACACTGCTGTGCTAGCACAGCTAGTCTGCAACTGAAATCAAGCTAACTCATACACAGCTTCTAGGCTGTGTTGGCAGCATGCTCTTCTGTGCACCTAGTTTAGGGATTATGCAGGCACATCCAGCAGCCACAAGAACCTACCCTAACACAGTAGCCTTGTCAAAAAGTTAACAGCAGGCCAACGCTTGACTCAGTGTGCAGGTCCCTGCCAAACTTTGTGTTCTCTCTAAAACGTCTGAAGGAGAAAGGTTGTAAGAATGTACAATGTCAAAAAAAGTTGTCCCTAATCTGTTTTAGAAGCAATAGTACTATTCCTGCTGAAATGTTCAAAAAAAACCCCCCCAAAAAACAACAAAACCACCATCAGTTACCCACCTTGAAAGATTTTGATGGGAGGAACAAACATTTATGAAAGTTCTCTGTTAGCTTCTATCTTTGCTCAGTCTGCACAGAAGGCACAGCTATGTGTTTGCTTGTTTGGTTTTTTTTGTTTTTGTTTTTGTTTTGTTTTGTTTTTTGTTCGGGTAGCTTCACCTAATTGCAAGAAGAGCCCTACTATTAAACATTTATTAAAAATAAAACTAAAAATTTTTCTGGCAAATTTTCTGGGGACAAATGCATGTGACTGCATGAGTATGTATTGCATTATTGAGAGATCTTTTGAATGGAGATGCACTTGAAGCAGCTTCCTGAAGGCACCTTTGAAGCCAAATGCTCAAGTATGGGTTTGGTTTTTTTGGATGAATTGTTTATATCCATATTTGATTACCTATATAAAAGACTTGATATTTAGGGAGGAAAATTTGACAGTGAAATTGATGGAAATTGATGCTTCCTATCTAGGTCACTTTAAATTTTTACTAAATGCACAAATTTTAGGCTCTTAATGGAAATCTTTATTATGATTTTCATATTGCTGATGAAAGCTCATTAAAAATTTTAATTTTCCCCATTTTTTATAATAAATCTGATTTGCATATCAAAAACTTTTAAAAAGACCGACCAAGATTTTTAGAAGAAAAATAATGTCCCAGTTACATATCCTGTTTCATACAGAATGCTTAGGTCTGAAACAAGTTACCATTTTTTTTCCCCCCTTTCCATGGTCATTGTACACAAATATTCCTCCCGGAGGGAGTCTAGCATAGTCAAGTATATGTATCAGCAGCAGATTTCATATTTATTTTTATTTAAATCAGTTTCATCTTAAGTCAAAAACTGTGTGGCTACTGTCAATCACTTCATTCAGGAGGACAGTAATGTTTTGGTTCTAACCAAAACTCCTTTCATAACTCCTACACTAAAACATGCGACTCTTGCTAAACGTTCTGTTCACTAGAGATGACATTATTTTAACTTGCAGTCTCACCCCAAGGAGCCTGAGCCCAACCCCAACAAGTCCCTGCAGTCCATGCAGTCCTCTGTTCGCTTTTCATTTTTGGAGGTAAGCCAGTAAACTTCCATTGTTGACATTTTCTTCTGCATCCAAAACCTGACAATCAAAACATATTGCAAAGGGAAAATTGAAGAAAATTAAATATGTCTCTGAAATCCAAAATATGTTTTACTTGACTAGCTGTTGTTTTGAAGTTAAGTATTTTATGGAAAAAAACCCCATACAGTAATCCTTATTTTGAGGCCTAGTACAGAGATTCTAGGTATTGATGCATAAATCTGTGTTGCCCTGATTGTTTGCTTAGGAATGTACCTACTATTAAAATTTTGTAGTTTGCTTCCTCTGATTAATACCTCAAATGTCAAAAGTTTAAGCTGAGTTCAGAAATTATGGTGATTCATGAAACACTTGGTTATTTTTTGCTTACCTGAGAGGTAGTTGTATGCTTAGTGGTATCAGATGTGAGAATTGGAGCGTTCAAGATGCTTATCTATTTAGAAGAACAGAAGGTCATGTATAGTACATTGGTAGGACTGTTTCTTCTTCAGGGTTAGTAGGATTTAAAGCTGTACTTCTAATACAGTAATGTTTTAGCCATAAACAGTCTCCTTTTTCTTTTTCATACTTGTCAGAAAGGTAGTAATTTTTATGAAGTCGTGTCATTAATTGATTAAAAATTTCTGTGTAACACTTGCTGTTATGGTGAAATTATAATAACAAATCAAACTCGAAGGACGTTTCTGATAAATTTTTTTTTTGCCTTCTTTATTTTCTTCTTAAAGCAGACAATTGAATTGCAAGCCAGGGATCTCATAGGTGTGAGTTACTGAGGTTCTGCTCCATAGGGGAAGCAGTATTTAAAATGAGTTACTAATGAGCTATGCCACAGGGATTAAAAAAACCCTCTTAATTCTTATCAAAGGTCTCACTCGATACTGTGAAGATGGACTCTTAGAGAACTAACACCTTGTTGAATGGCATAATAAGGTGCACTTGAGCCTATTTGGTACATCTCTTGAATGTAGCATGGCAGAGGAGAGAGTTGCATTTGGATCTAAACTACCTCAGCATACTTTAAAGTTAAAAAAACACCAGTGATGCTTCAGAGTCCTTCTATCAAGGTTTCATGTGACACTGGAAAATGGAGCAATAACTTTGTGACTTGCTATGTATTTCTGAAGAAATGTTGTCATTTTTTACATATACACTGTTTAATTAGGGAAGAGATGGGAGAAGAATCCCTCATTTGTGTATTTCTCAGTATGATTTAAATAAACATGCACTTTTTTTTTCCTCAGTGAAAGCCCTTCTGTGGTGTGTAATGAACTACTGGCAAAACCAGTCTAGTCTGTGGAGTTTTATCAAGTTGGTAGGGAATGCTTGGTAAAAACTATTGTTTTCTAAGTGAGTCTTATAAAACTAGAACAAGTTACTTTTCTTTGTGGGGCGGGAGGTGCTATTTTTCAAAATGTCAATTTGTGGAGTCAAAAAGTTGCGTACGAAATTTTTAATTTGCATAACCTGCTGAACTACATCTTCAGGCACATGGATGTCCTACTATGCAAACGGTGCTATGGACACAGCTCTCGAGTGTTTTTATGGTCTTTAGAACCAGGACCCTCAAGGCTGGGGGGCAGAAGCTCCCAACAATGCCAAGTTTAAACTTTCTGTCCTATGATGGAGGATGCTGGGAGCAGACATCTCAGATGCTTTTTGAGGAAATGGTGTGGAAATTATTGATACTGCTTAATGTAAAGCAGTACAAAATCCTCCCCAGATTTTGCTGAAAAATATCAAAATTCCTAGGGATTTTTCTTGGGTTATTTTTACCTGAAATGTATTTGATGTGCTGCCAGAATAATTAATTTCTCCATGGAATGGAAAGTTAAAAGGTTTGATCAATTCTGAATCTTTATGGCATATGTAGTTAGAGCTGTAGAGGACTGATTCTGTATTGAACAGCAAATGTTTTAGTTATTAGTTACTGTTCAAGCTTGACCTAGGTTAACAGGGAAGAACACATGTATTGGTTTTTAGGGTATATAAGTAATTAGCATTTCCTGTTCTGTTAGCTTAGAGTGCTCCCGTATGTGGGAGGAGAGAAATTATTTTAATGTGACTACTTTTGCTTATATTTGGAAGTGTTAGCAGTGTGGAAGCCTTACCAGAGTGAGTGGATGGGATTTTCCTGTGGTATCAACTCTCAGCTCTCTTGTGGCCTTTGTCTTGCACAGCTGCTCCTTAGGTGGTTGGGGTTTTTTTTAAGTTCTGCTTATAGCAGTCGTTGCATACAGTAGTAGCCTAAAAGGAGCCTTTTGCCAGCTAGCTGATGAAGATCTTTTCATAATCTACAGTATCATTCTTTGAATAGAAGTACCTGTGGTAGCAGAGCCTGCTGGTACAGTGTGAAGCTATCCATATTTTACTGATATTTCTTGGAGAGAATCGGGAGTGGGCAATGTTTCCAAACTTCAGACAGCTAGGCGTGTTTCCCATTAACTCTTTGGGTCATCTGAAAGCTTCCAGCTTCTGTGGGGAGAAAAATTTATGTACTATTATAGTACTAATCAAAAAAGCAGCAGATTTGCAAAGAAAGAGAGAATGAAGATAATTTACATAGCTGAGCACAGCTACTGAGAGATTTAAGATACTCATGCTTCTAATTTAATTTTAGAGTGTGATTTTCTTTAATTTGGATAATTTGGTAGGCTTTGTGATAGTAATAGGGAATGGAGTGGTGAAAGTATTGGAACAAGACTGGAAAGAAACACTACATGTGAGAAGTTGTAGTAGCTTTTAATAGAAAGGATAAAAGAAGTGGAAATACTAAATTAGAAAATGTAGAACAATATGCATTTGAGCTTGATTAGTAAAGAGGGTGATTGTCACCAAAATAAATGTGCTAAACCTTTTGATTTATTGATACCACTGATACCAGACTGGGGAGAATAATCTGTATGACTCAGATATGTAATAATGATAGTGGAATGGGGGTCCCAGGGGACAGTTTGCATGTACTGCCTTTGAGTGCTCTAGTTCTTCTTCATGACCAGTATAGGATATGTGCTGGCTGATGTTTTCTCTCTCCTTGAGTTGTGCATGGTGTGTTGGTTTAGTTTGTGATTCTTTCCTGCCTTTGGATGTTTATAAAAATGTAAAGGAATTTAAAACTTGTAGGCAGGATTGGAAAAAAAGTCCTTCATACTAATGATCTAATTTGAACTTCTAATCATCCTCATTCTCAGGTAGAGGGTTTCAGATGATAAAAAGATCTTAGTTTCTCAACAAACAAGCAAACAAAACATACTGAAGTTTTCAGAGAGCCTTGACTGAGGAGCACTGAGGATTGCATGAGTGTCAGGTACTGAGCAGACACAAGTATTACTGGCCTTCTCAGCCTAGTGAGAAGACTGAAGGGATTAATTCCGAAGCCTCAAAAAAGGGGGTGGTAAGTAAAGAGAGCCCTAGATTGTACTTTAATTTGTTTGTTTGTTTGTTTGGGGTTTTTTTTTGCTGGTTTTGCAGTGGTGGTGGTTTTTGGTTGTTGGTTGATGTTTGGTTGTTCATTTGGTTAGTTGTTTTTTTTCTGTGTGTTTTTGTTTGTTTTGTTTTATATGTCATAGACAGTATTATTTCTTTAGGAAAACCAGCTCAGCTCACTGTATCTAGAACTGTGAGTACAAGCCAAGGAAGAATTAATATCAGATTTTTAAAGAATTTTATTTAAAAAAAACCCCCAAATATTTAATTTTACCCAAAACTGTATTCCAGCTGTTTAAAATCATGAACCAAATTGTTGAATACAGAAGTAAAAATCTAGTTAGTGTCCTCCTGTTCTTCCGCTTTCTCTGCCTGCATCTTTTCTTTTCTTTTTTTTTTTCTTTCCCTGATATCTTGCATCTCAGTAGCAATTCTAAGCTTTGTCTTTCTTTGATTCATTCTAACTGCTTTTGTCTGTTTCATGAAACCCTTGATGAACTGTATGGGTCTTGTCAAAAAAAATGAGCAGTTTCTAATAATTCTTTATTGTTCTCAAAGTGAGGAGGTTTAAAGAGCTTTTAAATGTTTTCTTAGTGTGATGCCGTGTGCACGTAAGCATATGCACCCATGTGAAGAATGTAATGGACAGTGAGAATTTAGTTTGCTGTTTGGCTTTTACATTACAGAAGCAAATAGTATAGTTTTTAAACTTAGCAATATTCCTCTGTTTTACTCGGGAGGAAAGTGGTGTGATGAGTCTTCATTTGTTCTGCTGCCTGGTGTGAGGTAGCTGGAGCGGGGCACTTGAGGCATCTGCAGTGTTGGTGGGGAGCAGCTGCAGGGTGCTAGTTGCTCATGGCAGATCTGCCTCTGGGATCTCATGCAGCGTAAGCGGTGATCAGAACCACTGTCAGTCCTGTGCTTGGCCCTGTTGCCATGGCTGCTCCTACCCTCTTCTGTGTTAGCTCTTGTGTTAGCGTGGCTGCATCCTGAGGTGGCTCACTGCTGCAAGTGAAAGCAGGGCTGATTAAATCTGGTGCATTTGTATAGTGTAGACAGACTGGACAGTGAACACTGCAGAAAAGGAATTATTGGTATTCCATCTGTGGTGGGGAGGAACTTGTGCAGAGGCATGACATAGTCCTTTCATGGTAGAGCAAAATTCTTGTAGAAGAGTTAGCAATTAAATTTGGATCTTCCTGGTCTCCAAGTAGTTTCTTTACTTCTGCTGTAGAAATGCTACATCATGGATTTTTAAGCTTTTATAAAAGACACAGGGGAGCTTATGTCAGAGGATGCCTCCTTTCCCTGTGTCTCAGTGCCATAGCTGCTATACCCAGGAATGCTCAACCAAACATTTTCTTTAAAATTTATTCTCACATTTGCTTTCTGAGATCAGTACAAAGTATGTTGACCTTAAGTTTATGCTGAAAGAGAAAATTATTGATTTGTTACCCTTAAACAAGAGGATCATGAGAAGGGGTGATGTGAATGAGATAAGGAATCACTTGACTCCTTTCTTTCCCAAGTTATTAATTTTTGTTAAAATGAGGAAAACCTGCTGTTTCATCTTGCAGAATAATCTGATTAGCATTCATGAACACTTACGGTAAAGCACGAGTTCCTCAAGGTGAAATTAATCTTTGGCTTTCTCTTCCAGAAGTTTGTCTGCTGAGAAGTTATTGTCATGTCCTTGGTGTTCTTTTAACTCTTTTTGTAAATATTTATTTAATACACCAAACACATTTGTTTCAGCTCTTCCTTATACTTTCCCATATTAAGACCTGTGACAGGTCAGAGGGAGAGAAATTTCTATTGGGACTTCAGCAAATGGAAAATGAGAAACAACTTCATTATGTCTATAAGATTTTTGTGGTGTAAAATTGTTTTTTTGAGGACTGATTAAGTAAAAGCAGGCTGGATCTCTTGTGTCCTTAAATGCAATATATGAACTTTTAAGTACTTTCAAAGCTTTTAAGTTTCCTGAGCCCTCTAGAGTCACAGCAGAGATGATTTTGTTTCTGTTTTTGCTTTTAAGTCATGAGTATTCTATTGAGTGACAGTCAGTCAGCCTGTTAGTGACTTACAGGGGTTGCACAGGTGTAAATGAGGGCCCAGTTGAGAACTGCAGGAACTACGCAGCTGTTATCTGTGAGCATGGGTCCCCTGGAGGATCTTGACTGTTGATTTGCCACCTAATTGGAATATGAGCAATAAGAGGATGTGAATTTCTGATTCCATGTGGCTTTTTTGGGCTGGTGCTAAACAAAGTGTGCTCCAGGATATGGTGTAGTAGGATATCCTTGTGTAGCAGGATATCTTCATGCTCAAGGTTATGGTGTAGTAGTGGTCCTGGTAGAGTTAGAAAATGGTTGGACTTGATCCTAAAGGTCTTTTTCTAACCGTAGTGATTCTGTGATTCTGTTGAAAATGCAGTTTCACTTGCCACACACTGATGTGGAATTGGAGAGACTAAGCCTGTGTTGTTACAGTGATATTTTGTTTTGCAGAGCTTCTGAAACAGAGTAAGAGTAAAACTTAATTTGCTGATGTCATAAAGATTTGGTTTTAATTACATTTTTTTAAAGCTTCTAGGAGAAAACTTCATTCTTGTATATGTCTTTGAAAAAGGTTTTTGTAATAAGGCTATGTGTTATGTGGCTTGTACTACTTGATGTTGTTCAGAAGAAATATTATACATACTTTTAGAAAGTAAAGCAAGAACAGCAGCACCTTCTCCCTCTCATATTCTAACTTAGAGGGACAGATAACAGAATTTTAGAAAGCTAATCAGAAGTATCTTCTTTGCTGCCGTACTGAGTTGTCATTTCTTTGTTGTTTTGTTGGTTTATTTTGTTTGTTTGTTTGTTTTGTTTCTTTGTTTTTCCTTTATGTGTAAGGTTTATCTCAGGAAAACTAGAAAAGTTCTTGTGACATTTATTTCTCATGGTATTCTGAAAGGTAATTTTTTCATTTGTGTGCTATTTTTATGAAGTACTTTGGCCTATTGTGTTTTGTATGTACTGTTGAGTGTTATAATTTTAAGTCACTAGGTTAGGCTTTCTAAGCATTTTGAGATAATATGAGGTTGAGTTTGCAAATTACTGTAATTATGGAGTGGTGCTGTAACATAGGAACACTGGGTCTGGAGAGAGTAAAGTGTTTTTATTTTTTTATTCAAAATATTGTTTGAAAAAATGTCTTTAACATCTTTGAAGGTTGCACAGTCGTAGGAATGACCTGAACTGAGATTTCTTCAACTGCTTCACTACTTCCTAAAGCAGAAAATGAAAGTCTTCTAGAAGTATTTTGCACTGAAATATACCCTCATAATATTAATTTCTAGTGTAATTTGATGTGCTGCTCAGATTACTTAATTTTGAAGCCTAAATTGTAAAAGTGTTCACTGGCTAATCTGTGAATGTTTTTGCCTTATAGCTCTTAAAGACAAAGGACCTGGTACAGTCCCCTTTGGAAACCTAAACCTGGTATACTCTTTTGGCCTATTTTTGTTAACCTCTGAGGCAATTTTTTTTTTTTCTCTTAACTGTTATGGGTGATGTCATAATAAAGAGCTGGTCCAAGCTTTTAATCACATTCCCTATGTCTTGTTTGAAAGATGGAGTGAAATTTAAGTAAGATGTAGAGAGAGGAGCTCTGTATAATTATTTTTTTCCCCCAGTTTTCAATTTAAAAGGAAAAAAAAAAAAAAAAAAGCGGTGGAAGTTTGTAATATTTACAAAAAATATGCCATACCTAAACTGGAAGTTGGAGGAGGGAGCAGGAGGATGACATGGAGCTATGCTTGGGGCCATGTAGAGACAGTTGAGCATGCCATGCATGATGTTGAGAAATGACTGCAAGCCAAAGAGGTGGTTAAAATTTGAATAACTGATTCCAATTGTATATATGAAAATAACTCTAGACAGGTCTTGAAATATACTTGAAAATGGACAGTGTTGTCTCTTCCTACACTGTCATACTTGTATTTCAATGTACATGCAAATTACCTACTAACAGCAATCCTTAGTTACTGTGGTCACTGTACCTGTTCACCTAGACCTTTTGCTTATCAGATGATGATATACCTATACTGCCTGTAGGTCATGACTGCAGATGTCCTGAGGCTTAGTTGTTTCAACCTACATGGAAAACTTAGACTTCTGTAGTATGGCTTCATAACTGGCTTTATCTGATTTAATAGGACAGCATTTAAACCATCTTGGAACTCAAGGTACATTTATTGTCCAAAATGAGACTACTGATTTTAGTCTGTTGCCAATCAATTATTGCAGATATGGAGAAACTGCTACGTTAGCCTGCCAGCTGTCCTTTACTTCTCTTTGAAAGTTGGGTCTGATAGGGATGTCAGCATCTCACTTCTTCCAGGAGAGGTATTTCCTGAGGTAATTTCCACTCCTTTTATCCCAAATTCAGAAATTCTACAGTTTGTGTAGCAGAGTCACCAGTTTCAGATGGTCCTTGTATGAGTTACCAGAGAAACAATCCTGGAGCTAAATTCTTGAGATGGAAATTCTTAGCCTTGCTCTGTGCCAACACTGCAGCATTGCATCTGCATCATATTATCGCACCTTGATAAAAATAGATGCAGAATAGAAACCAGCGCTGCATGCATCAGCCTTCCCTATGACACAAAATTCCAGCAGAAGCTTTGAGACTCTCAAAACTTTAATTGAGGAAAGAAGAAGGAGATGGGTGTTGGAAAGGCACCGCTGTGTCTGCAAAGGCCTTTTTGAGGTGGTCTTATTTCTACTGTACACAACACAATTTGTTTTCACTTCTGTGCAGGCTGGATTGCTTTGCAGTGAATATTGATGATGCTTAGGGAAAGTATCTTGCTTTGGTAGTAGTTTATTCTTGAATACTATTAAAGTGATAACTTCACAAATGCCAATAACCATTTCAGAAGAAAAGTACACATATAAGTTCCTAGATGCAGCTGTAGAAAATGTGAGACTGTCAACAAACTGATGTATTTGAGGTTTAGCAGTCATTTTCCTGGTGCCAGTTTTGGCTAGATGGTCATCTTGATCAATGAGTTGCGTTAGTGGTTAGAGTAGGGATGGACAGTGTTCCTGATCTGAAGAGCTATTCAGCAAAACAGGCTTTAGACAGGAGAGCGGTTCCCTGGCATGTTGGAGGGGAAGATAATATTACACACATAGTTCAGCTCATTAAAATCCATGGTAAGCCACGTCCAGACATGGCTGGAGGTGGCCAAAGGAGAGGGTGACGGGGTTTTGAGATGGGGTTGTTTTTCTATGGCTGGCAAGTAGAATGTTTATTTGCAGTGAAAAATGTTTTTAAGTCCATTTTGTATCAGGATATTGATATTTCCATAAACTAATATCCCAAGCAGTTAAATTAATGTAATAATCAGATTGTGTGATATAAGTGAAATTAGGGCTCTTAGACAGTGGTTTGACCTGCTGTTTGAAAGTGGAGCAGTTAATTCCCTGATGTCCACTATGACTGATAGAGTTTTCCAGGATGCTGGAGGTATAAACAGCTAGTATGGGAAATGCTGATGCTGTACTCCTTGTTTTACATGGTTTTGACAAAATGTTGGTGAAGATTGAGGTGCCAACTGTAGTATTTATGTTACAGAACACTGACATGCACTCTTGGCCCTACAAACCTGGACCAAAATAGGTTGTCCTGTCTTTGGGGGTGGTAGGTGGAAGTCTGTGGCTTGTCACATCATCCTCCCTGATTCTTGTATTTCTCCCTGGTATGCATGAGACGGAAATTTAAGACTGTTTCTTAACTCACCCGAGGCCCTCTCAATTTCTGTTATTACAATCTTTGCCTGAAGAGAAGAGGGAATTGTAGAAATCATTCAGAACCTCTGAATCTGTAGAGTGGTCTGCCTGAAGAAGGTCTCCCTGCTATTCTCTACTCCGTTTCTTTCCTCCTTTTTTACTATCTGAGCATTTAATGCAAATGTTTCTGGAGTTATCTTCACTGCACTCTGAAGAAGTAGGGCATTATCTTTGCTTTACAGGTGGAGAAATGAGGAACAGGGTTTAAATGACTGGATAACACTAGATCTTAGGCCCTGAGGCACCTTAACCATGAGATAATTTTTAGTATATTATCCTTTATTTTGAGGGTTTTCTCTCATGTTGTGGTAAGCAAAACTAACTAAAATAATCTTTACCACATTTGTACTTCTAGATGCTTGGTTTCCATTTTACATCTGTAAAATAACCTTCTTTCTATGTAGTTAATTCTACTTCTTGTGATGCAGTTTGCATGTACAGCTCAGATTATTCAGCTGCAGCACCACCCGAGGGACAGGGTAGAAAACCCCCCAGAGAGAGTATGAGCTGAGTGTAATTACGGTTATTCAGCAATTCGGATTTGAGCTGTGGGATGTGTGCTGAAGCAGAGCTGTTATTATTTATTATTTAGCCTTTTGAGTAGGAGAGCACTAAGGGTCACATGTAAAGACATTTAAGGATGTTACCAACTTGCAGTGCTGTGTTCTCAGCTCATTGATTGAAATACCAAAGGTCATGTTAATGGGCAATCTGTATTACATTCTTTTAAGAATAATGTTTCCGCTTTTAAAGTCCTGTGTCCCCCAAGTTCTGAAGTGTCAGCGTGCACTGCATGGGGTGCTCCATCTCACACTGTTCTGCTGACAACACATCCATCACACGGATCAGCTGAAGCATGAAGCCAGATGAGTGAAAAAAGATGAAAGGAAAAGCTAAGGAAATGCAAATAACATTGGTATATATGTATTGCATAGCTCTGAATTCTTAGCACCTGATTGTTATTCACTGTAATTTAAGTCAGGACTTGAAAATAAATTATGTGTTTAAAAATATCTGAAACAAATACAGTACTTGGCAGTGTTGGGGAGGAGCATTTAATTTCCCTGCTCTGATGGAGACCTGTAATGGATCTGTAGCCACTGGTCTTGTGCTGATCAGGTGATTAATTTTGGACATTCAGTGTGTCAGTATTACAGCTAATGAGATTTTCTGTCTCACTGAAGACAGCATTTATACTGAATAACATCTTTTAAACTCAGTATCACCAGAATCAGTGTGTTTAGACTTTGATTGACAGGCTTGAGTGCTTCACTGTGCTGACCTCCATTAAGCGTACTCCCCCACCTCCCCCCCAAAAAAAAGAAAAAAAAAAAAAAAAAGTTTCTCTTAAAAAAGAGAAGAGTTACAACTCATGACAACAGCTTTCCCAAACCTATCGGCGTTATCAAACAGAAATTGAGCTTGATTTCTTTCCCTAGTTCATTTGACTTTTGCATAGAGAATTCCTTAAGAATTCCTTAAGTCTATTACTCTGACTGGTGGATGGCAGTGGAGTGGCCAGGGCGAGAGCAGAGCTGAACATGAAGAAGTGGCTCTGTGGAGGGAGCAGTATTCCTCTCATAGGAGTATGTTGTTTGGGATTCTCCAAAACAAAATGAGCTGGCAGCATAACAAAATGTTCCACTTAACTGCCCTTCCCTTTGAAAGTAATAGGTTTTGGATTTTCTTTTCCATATGTTAACAGGCTGTTAAGACAAAAACACATAAAGCTTACAACTGCTGAACACTCTTTTTTACAGATGTATTTAAAACTATTTTAAATAATGTTTCATCTATTAAAAAGAAATTGTTATGAGTATTTTCATCTTAACAAGGTAGAGAAAGATTGTATGCTATATGTAATGTTTACACAGTCTATCAGAATTATTTTTTTAAAACTTTAAAGAACACAATTCTAAGTTTACCATTTAAAACACAATAAACTTCTGTTTAAAAAATTCTGCGTTTCTACAGCTGAAGTAAGAATTTTTCTTAAAAAAACGTGGATCATTTGACTGCAGCTGTGATACAGAATGTTTAACAGCTCTACATACTGTTTTAGAAGAATTATTGTATCCACGCTTTCTAAAGAAATTATATAGTGATTTTACTGTGACCCTTAAAGATAATGCCATTTGCCATATATAGCTGTTGTTTTTAAAAGATGCGTTGTAAAATATAGCTGGATGTGTGATGTCAGGAGAAGGTCTAAGTATGTAGGGTGGCCTGAGCCAGTGCAATGAAATGAGTCTCTTAAGTGTATCATTGCTTCACTTGAATGCCCCAAACCATGGAAAACTTCACTACAGCTTTTTATGTGCCTGTTGGACAACACATGTACTTTCATATTTATAGCAGTGGCACTGCAGCCACAAAACTAATTATTTCAAGAAATGTTATGATACTCTTAGGATGCTGCTAAGTGCTGGCAAAAAGACACTTGAAGAAAAACAAAGCAGGCTAGGTTAATACTAGCTATGTAATACAGGTTTGGGGTTTTTTTCCCCCCCTTCAGCATTTCTGATAGTGAAGTCAAGGTCCAGTGCATCACTGTACCTGGAAAATTATGACATTTTTATTGGATGTTTTCTGTTTTCTCTTCCTTTCTGGACTTCCTTACACAAAGTAGCACTTCTGAACTATAGTAATGCTTTCTCTGCTTGTTAAGATAAAGGTAGATTTAATGTTAAAAATGGGAAATAGCTCTTGTATACTTTCTCATTAGACTGCCTGTTTGCTAAATTAGCTCAGAAGGAGAAGATAATCTCTGGGACCAGAGCAAGTAGGTAGCATAGTTGTTAGCATGCTTGGCTTACTCTACTACAGATTGTTGGATTAAATAATGTGTTGCCTGATGCAAATTTTGATGTCTAATGCAGATGGCTACATCATATATTTATCTTCCAATTAATATGATGCATCTAATTAGAACCTTTCAGAAAAGGGAAGAGATGCTGGGACTATTGCTTTTCTTAAATGTGTTTATATTAAATGAGCTATAATAAACTAGGGCAGTGGGAGGTTTATTTGAATTTTGCATGTTACTTCAAAACGGGCTAGAGCAATAGAGTTTACGTGTATTTATAAACAGTTCTAAGTAAACTTAGAAATTTGGCACCTATATGGTACACCCACAAAATATTTCTTTACTCTCTGTCATTTCTTCAACTTATTTTTACAGTGTACCTATATCTCACAGTGAGGAGTATATCATGTGAAGACAGAATACTGTAATAAAGATCAACATCAACCGCTAGAGGGAGCAAGATTTAAGTTATTGTAATTAAGAGTACTATAAAAACAATTAATAATTAGTACATTTTAAGGACTTAATAGACCAGTAAGATCTTCTAGTCTGACTTCATACATAAAATAACCTGTAGAACCTTGTCCACTATTTTTTTTAATCCATCCTCTATAACTCTTGTTTGAAGTGTGGTTATTTTATTTATGTAGAAAGACACTTAAGATTTCAGTGATGGGGAAATCCACTGTCTTGCAATGGATAAGGTGAAAAAATTTAAAACTGCTTTTTTGTCTGACTTCTGTAATTTGAACACCTAACTCTGTTATGTGTGGGGGAGGGACAGAATGGAGATTCTTAAATATTTATTTCTATTTATTATTTTTATTTATTATTAATTAAGCTTATTATTTCTTAAAACCCAAAAAAACTATGCTTCTCACAAAAATCTCTTCCTGCTGGGCATGCACATACTGAATAACCAAAGTACTCCTTTAGCCTTGGCTAAATGGAATAAATTAAGCTTTTCAAGCTGCAACCCTATAGTCCAGATTTCAATATATATTTTTCTTGACCTCCTCCTAGCTTTTTGCAACCTTTGGGAAATGCCACAAATAACTGTACTTTAGCCATTCAGTGCTCAGTTGTATGATGTCCTTAGTCCAATGGGAGGTTTTCCTGGTTGTAGGCAAGAGGGATTTTTACTCTTTTAACTATACCATCACATTAAGGGCTCCTATTTAGCTGTTTATCTACGACGGTTTCTAAATTCTTTGCATTGTTCCTGCCTTGCAGAATCTTCCCATATATTATACCTGTGGGGTTTTTTTGTGCTTTGATGTGACTTGATGTCTAGCAAGACTACAATGCATGTTGTTCAGACAAGGCTGCTTTTTCCAGTGATAAACTTGTCTTGTTCCTGTTACTTAGCTCTTTTGTGTTGTGTACTAGAAAGGTTATCATTTTTTTTTCTCTTGATCACTGATAGTAATATTGAATTGTATTAAACAAATAGTATAAATAAAACCTTGTATAAATCACTACAAAAATTTAATGTGCAGTTACCTTTTCAAATCTATTGGTAAATTTTACTGTTTCCTGTACCATGCATAAATTTTTATATTGTGCTAGTTAAATTATTAAAACATTGTGAGGACATAGGTTGACTGTCTTACAGATGTCTCAAAGTAGTGTCAGCTGAGGTATTTATTGACCAGACTTGAAATTTCATTTCAAGCAAGATCTGTTTGGGCAGATAGTTTGATACATAAAACCACTGGGTTTAGTGACACTAATTCCTCATGGCAGCTAGTATCCTGATTGTCCTTCTAAAAGTGTGCTATGGAGCAACAGTTTAGTTTCACTGTTGTAGAACTTTCAGATACTCCAGGGCACTTTGAAAATAGCATAATTGAATGAGCAGCTTTGCCCATTCCTTTGTTACTCTTTGGCTAATAATTATCTGACAAAAAGGATCAACTAAACCAGAACAAACTTCTGTCAAACTATATGCAGTTCAGTTGTAATCTAACATCCTTCCAAAATACTGATGGAATGAGAAGCGTTTCTTTGTTGCTAAAAGATGATATTATGTAATCTTCCTTAACTGCAAAAATAGAAAAGGTGCATTAAGATAACCTTTTATTCTGTCATGGTTCATAAATTTACTGTCCTTATTCAATATGAGGCCTATGCTGTTAGTATTTTACTAGTCTTAACATCTGTAAGGGACTCTCTCATCGGTACTGTTGCTGGTGAACTGCATTATACATGCTATAAAAAGGGCAAGACTTTAACAGCCTGTAATGCTTTCAGGCTGTGACTCCAGAATATTTTTCATGTATGTTTTGAAAAATTCCATTGCATATTAATGTAATTATCAGCATGAAAAAGGTAGGTTAGATAACCTTTGCATTGGAATACTATGTGCATTGGTAATTTAGCAGTGGTATCGCATTTTGGTTTTAAAGATATACTGTTCAATTTCTTAAGTATTTCACAGTGGCACCTAAAATTAGTAGTCAGTGTTATAAATGCTTCTGAGGAATAATTTTTGTTGCTGTTAATTATTGGAAGTAAATGCTGACATTTTGACATTTTTTTTGCTTTGAGTGAGACTTTTGGATGAGACTTTGAAAGAGACTCTTCTAAGGATCCCTTTTAAAAGTTTGCTTTTAAAAATGTGATTTTCTTCAAAGCAAGGATAGATTACTCACCTTTTCTGACTTGAGTGATGTTGAACATGATTCAAGTGAATATAAAAGAGAAAATTTAATGATCCGTATCATTTGTCGTGTTATATACAATCTTACGTAATACTTTGTGATAAATAAAACTCATCATCCAAGTTACATAGTAAAGCAACTACTAAGTGATGAAGTTGCCCCAGCTGCTTGTTTTGTGAGCGGCCGTGTAAGCAACAAATGTTGTCAAGCACATGTTTGCAGGTCCTTAACTGTTCTATTTTGTTTATTTTATTTTTGACAACTACAGAATTTACTGTTTTTAACTGGATACTGAGGAAAAGTTACTTACAGTTGCTGAACTTATTAATAACATTCTGCTGCAGGGAAGTGTAATTGTCAAGTGTGCATTTATCAGTATGCCATAGATCTGTTCCTAGTTACTTAGGGTTTACATATTTTGGAACATTGTACAATCTACATTGTTCATAATTTTTTTTTTTGTCCAATTCTACATGGCAGAGGTGAGTAAATTGCAGTATCTTACAGAAGATGTAAAATCTGTCTGCTAAGCCTGTTGTTTGCAGCGGATAAACAGAACTATCAGTATGCACAGTGAGAGAGTCTCCATTTTAAGGGATAGCCACTGCCAAAGAAGTGGTCCTGCTGCCCCGTCTCTCCTCCTGACTATTTTCTCTCATCTGCTTCGCTTGTATGAGGTCTGGTCCTGGGCTGTCCCTCACTGATTCAGCTCAATTAGGAGAGAGGGATGCCCCTCAGGAGCCATGTAATACCTGCTTAATTAGATTGCAAAACCTTACTCTCTCCCTTGAGATGTTTGCTTACAAATCAGGCATTTCTGTGGAATGGTAAGTCACAAAGCTCAGGCACTACTTTGGAAGCTACATTGTTTATTGACAGGTGTTACAGAGTCTTAACCATCATTTCCATGTTGTACTTTTAAGGTCTTATGAAGGCCCCCTATGAACCATGTTAATTTGTATAATGTTGTTGTGGGACTATGCGGGATTTCTCACAACTTGTCCTTTAAATTCCATGCTGTTGTCAAAGTCTCTGTATTGACTTAATATGCCTACGTCCACCAAGCACTTCAGAAAAACAATTACTCAAGTCTCCTTGCTTTTGAGCTCACGTTAGAAACAGCCTGACTACTTAGTAGGACTATGTATGCATCTAATTCTGTGCAGAACACCAAGGTGAATCTATGTTTGAATATACAGGTCAGTAACTTGGGGAGCTATTGCTTGTGAATAGTCTACATGCAGTCAAGAGATGGAATTGCAAGGGCTTTGACCATGAGAAGACACAGTTTGAAGTGAATGATGTTCAGCATGGATTACTGATGTCACTGATACCCTCTGTTGATATAGAAGTGGACAGAAAGAAACTTTTACCTAGAATTTCTTCATTGCTTTTTGCTTTTGCAAAAATCCAACTTACCAGGTCGTGAAATGTATATTGCAGTGGCCAAGTTTGTGTAATGGCTTTTAGTATTAATTGTCTCTCTGGTTGTATATAGAAGGATTAAACTTCTTTTCCATCAGAATTTGTCTCCTTGCAAGCAGCAACCAATTTTTTTTTTCAGGTAGGTTTTTCTCCACGGTGTGATAGGATAGTCTTGATTCATTTTTGAACATTTTTAGAATGTGTTTCAGGGTTGGAGGCTTCACATTATTATTGATAAAGTGACAGATTTTCACAAAGGAATCTTGAGTTGTATTACAGCCTTGACTTGCAGGAGAAAAGATGGCTAATTTCTCTCCTTGATAGGAGTTTTGACCTTCATGTTCTATGATCACCCCACATGTGATGCACTTGGCTGAGTTATGTAAACTGAACTGCTTTTGTTACTCAGAGAGGGAAGGTATTCCTTTAACTGCCTCTTATGAAGGGTGACAAGAGGGGAGAGCTTACAGGGTGATGGTGACATTGAAATTTTTCATGCATGATAGGTGAGGGACTTTGTTGTTACCATTTAACCAGTGCTGTTCACAACATCATATAGGTAAAATTCCCTGGTTTCATGATTATGTACAGTTCTTTCACCAAACATGCAGATTACAGGTGAAAATTTGTGTACATAGCAGAGCAGATGAGGTAGTGGAGTATGGAGGAGATGTTTCTCAGTGCTTATGTAGAGATTTGGGAATGTACATCTTAAGATGTTGAAAGAAAGGAGGGTTGACATCTCTGCTTGCCTTCACATGAGCTTTTAAAAGATCCCATTCTGTACGGGCAAGTATGCCTACAAAGGAAAAAAGAATGGATGAGAGGTTTTCTATTACTGGTTATAGCAGATGTGAGTACTACTACTCTGTGCAGACATGTAGGCTGGCTGGGAAGCACCCTCTTGCCAACCCTCATAAGGGGTGCAGGCAGAGATTGGCCCAAATACCAGGTTCTGCAGCTAACTCACCCTTTCTCGCACAAGAAAATCTGACCTGAGACCTATATGGGGCTATTTTCATGTCTTCTTGTCATGGAACTTGGTCTCTTCTAAAATTAAGAAGGATTATTTTGTGTTTGATCAGTATTAAATTGACTTGTTTACAGTGGTATGTCAGCAAATGGTGTCTGATGGGGATTTGTACTGAGGCCTTTGGTGGTAACTGCTGTGTGAACACCTTGTTAAATGTTTGTCTAAACCCATTTCCCGAATAAGATAAAGTCTGAACCAGTGACTTAGAAAATTATTCCAAGAAAATGTTCCTTTGCACCTGAAAAATAAGCATTTTTTAGTTTGCTAGAGGATGCTAGTGCCTTTGTTACAATGTGTATTTCTGGAGGCTTTTCAAAACGTGGGCTAACATTGCACTGCTGAGCTGGTATCTTGAGAGCTGTCTCACCCCAAGTGTCGTGTGAACCCTTCCAGCTCTGCTCTGCAACATTCTGCGCCTCAAGTTGTTTTTTTCCCCAAGCAATATAGTCTGTATTTATATCGTGTTTTTCTTTGTTTCCCATGGTTTTCCTCCTACTGTTGCAGACAAGCTTGGGCAATTTAACCACAGCACTACCTAATTTCTCGCAGGGAGTGCAGTGCTGCCAGCTATCACAGTAATTAGTGTTTTTCTAAGATACAGCTCCTGCAATGTTGAGATTGTGCAGGAGTCTTGCTTTCAGTAAAATAAATAATCTCAGTACAGAACTTGCAGCATTCTTTCCATAACTCTAAGTGTGACCAAGTCCCTTAAAATGGGACCCTTAGAAAAACAAAAAGTCAGGTGGAAATTTAAAGCATGTTAAAACAAACCTCAATGTTTCAAAGCCACAGCAACGGTTTTCCTATACCTGACCACCATGACTTCTGGCAGCTCGAGTTTGACATGACTGAATTGCCAGATCAGTATAGTAGTAATTTTAGAAACACTTTTGTGTACTGCAGAGATGTGAGGAAAAATGCTAGTCTAGACAGAGCTCTGGGAGGACAGAGGAGAGGGCGTTGAGGGTGGTGCTGGAATGAGGAGTGAAAAGGCTTCGGGACAGCAGCCAGCACACGTGGCTAAAATGAGAAATAAAGTGAAGATGCCACAATGGAATTAAAAATGTCAAGAAAGCAGACGAGCTGATCTGGGAATGGTGAAGAGAGAAGCAAAGGAAGGAAGTTGGGAGGAGGAAGAGGAGGAAATGACTCAGAGTACCTGAGGGATTAGGTCACTGTTTTGAGTGGAAAAGGTACTCAAAGCCTTTCCGTTCCCTTCTTTTGCCAGCCTGGGTGTCAGGGTACCTTTCCCAAAAGAAATAGCTGGTAAGGGAGGCAGGTGTGCCAGCTTTCTGGGGCAAACGCCTAGTGTCTGTGGAGTGGCAGGTAGCCAATGTGAAAAATACTAAGGAAGTACCTGTACCATCAGTTCTTCCGCGACAGGCACGAAATCACAGCAATTACATTTGTACAGACTGTACATTACAATAGAAGAACGTCAGTGGTCTGTACAGGCTGTCGCCAGCAGAGTAAGTGTAGCCGGTGGGCTCAGCTGCGGGCAG
>JAAGNO010017578.1:0-18293 GCA_033439905.1 Ceryle rudis
ACAGAAAGAGTGGTGAGATATTGGAATAGGCTGCCCAGGGAGGTGGTTGAGTCACCATCCCTGGATGTGTTTAAGCATCACTTAGATGTAGTGTTGGGGGATATGGTCTAGGGGAGAAGTTGAAGAGTAGGGTTAATGGTTGGACATGATGATCCCAAGGGTCTTTTCCAACCTAAATGATTCTGTGATATTTTCTTCCTGACCTCACCATCACAATTCTTCAGTACTCTGCAAGTACTCACAGGATGCAAGAGTCAAAGGGCAAAGAACAACTTCTTGTGGCCCAGAGTCTGCTTCCAGAGACCATCTACTTCTGAACTCAGCAGGGGCTCCCAGCCAGCCCACCCCCGGTTATTTACTGGTCAGAGACTTGACCAAACAGGACCCTGCTCCTCGAATCTGGTCTAACTTGTGACTGGCTTTGAACTTTTCTTACCCCTGTATCCCCTGCACTTTTGTTTGCCTTCACAGAAGTAGATAGGCTATTAAGAGTGGACTTATATCACTTACAACAGCTTTGCTGGCCCATCTGTGAAATTTCTCTCTGTCTCTTGAAGGCATGCTCAAGAGACGTTCTATTCCCTCCTCTCGTCATCCTCCATTGACGGATAGGGTCTGTCAGCTTGTCAGCTTTCATTGGGCACTGTTTGACATCATTCCACATCGGGGCAGTGAAAATCTGTTTGCAGTCAGCTCTTCCGATAGCTCCTGTGGAAGAGGGGAGTCTGATCCACTCCAAAATATGCTGCCTCAGCTGGCTATAAAACAGCCATGGATGATAGCAGTATTAGAAAAGATTTTGACCCAGGATGGCAACCCTACAATTTTCTTTAGGGTCTGTTGGGCAGGGCAGGGGTAAGGCTGAGAGCTGGGATGGGGACCTCATGGCTTCTGGATCCCATACACAAACACTGCCACCAAGACCAGTGATCAATGACTGAAGAAGAGAAATTTTGCATGGTGGAGGTTGTGCAGGGACACAGCTTGGTTGCGTGGGCCCTAGAATAATGTTCTGAGCATCTCTGGCCTCTCAAGTTGCAAATGTCATCTGTCAATCCCAGGCTGAGTCCTTCCAGAGCAGTTCTGACAAGGGTAGCTGAGAAGAGACATCAGAGGCTAGCTACGCCTGCAGTGCCTCCAGAGGGTCAATTGCCATTGTACATCAAGTAGCCAGTCATTCAAAATAGGGTTTCTTGACCCTGCTTTCTTAATGCTTAAAAAAATTACACTGTTCAATATCCTTGAAAATCCTTCTCAGAATCTTTCTAGAAAGCCATAATCAAGGCTGTTGTAGCTCTCATAGTGTCTTGGAAGGAAAATATTAAATGATTAGGAACATTGAAGTTGCCATCATGACACCCTTCTCTCCAGTTAATTTTATTCTGATATGGGAAAAACCATGTAAGAATAGCTGGGTGTCTAGGAAGGAGCTGAGGTGCTATGATGGGCAGTTCAGAGACTAAGAAGACTGAGTGCAGCCCACAGAGATTCTCAAAAGGAAGCATTTTGACAGGGAAAGAGGGAACTATGCTGAAAAATTCACATATGGGTCCAGTTTCAGCCCTGCAGTTACACTTCCAGCTGCAAGTGCTCATTTAGCAAACACTCACTCCAAAAACATAAAGACTTTGACTCCATTTGACATTGCAGCCCTTGACTGGCAAAACACTTCTACAGATGAGCTTGTCAAATTGTAATTTTGTGCTCTCCTGCAAAGTAAGATTTGTTTAGGCCGTGAAAGGAAAAACACTTCATTGGATTTCTGCCTCTAGACAACAAGATTCCAGATACAGTCCTACCATGCCACGCACTGTGAGACAAACAAATATAAACACACCTCAGGATCAAAATACCACTACAGCAAACAAGATTTTTAAGAGTTATAGAGATATTCAGGTTAGAAGGAGCATCTGGAGGCGACCTGATACAGCCCTCTACTCAAAGGAGGGTCAGCTTAGTTAATTTTTTTACAACCATTTTCCGATGAAATAACCAAACATAAAAATATGGTTGTTAATTTACTTGTCACCTATTGTTTCATGTCACGGTCATCCATTCTTACACACCTGTACAACACACACATACAGAGTTTTTTTGCCCCACTGTCTCCATTTAAGGCTGAGGGCAAGTCCACGTGACAGAGTGGAATTAACCCCCTCCCTCCCATGGGAGAGTAAAAGGAGAGTAAGGAAAAGGAAAAAATGCCTTACCCAAGATTGGAAGTTAAGACTATAACAAATTTAATGGATTAAGAAGAGAAAAAGGCACATAAAAAAAGGACTATTAAGGGAAGGAGGACACAGAACTCTATATAAAACCCGCTCTCGGATGGCGATGGATTGTGCGGCGCAGGTGGAGTCAGGGCTGGGCTAGCCCTGCTGAGATGCAGTCCCACCGAGCAGAGCCGGGGAAGGAAGAGCCCCAGCCCCTCGGGATTCCTGTCTCCTCGCTTTATGGAGTGTGACAGGGAAGGGGAGGGAATAACAGCAGCCCTCTGAGCCCTGAGGGTCCTAAGGTTATCACCTGTCCCTCCCACTCAATCTGTTAACCCTTAAACCACAAAACCCATCTTCAGACAAGCATGAACTGAAGCAATAGGTCTTTCTGGTTACTCTAACAAATAGCATAAAGCAAAAGAAACTAAACAAACAAAACCACTAAATCACCCTGCAGTCAGGTACAATGGGTAAAGAGTAGGAAGGAGACTGGACCAAGAAAGGAAAGAGTGAAGCAAAAAATGTGACTGTAAAAAGGGGTGGGTAGGGTGGTGGAGTGTTGTGGCAAGGACATCTGGATCTGCTTTAGCAGTAGTGAGAAACAGTAAAAACCTTGCAAACAAGTTTTATTTTCTCTGAGTTTCCTGGCCCAGCAATTCAGAGCCAATGCACACAGACAGTTGAGCTAAGTAGCCATGATTTAGATCCTGAAGAGGGCCTCCTTGCTTTCAGAGTCTCCTTCCCATAGAACCTCAGTAGGTGCCAGCTGCCCACTGGGGTCCCTGACCACAGTATCTGTTCTCCCACCGCTTTGGTCAGGAGCTACCCTAGGTGTAGGCAGAGGGATCCATGCCAGAAACAGCTCAGGTGCACAGCTATAACGGTGAAAGAAAATTGATGATGACATTGGAGAGGGAACTGCAGTTCCCTTCCTTGCACTGGGACACACAGTAGAAAACAAAGAGGGATAAAAGTCCCAGAGTGAGCAGTACACCTATGACCAGGCTAAGTCTCCACCTCGCAGCACTGCCTCGTGCATCAGCTTCATTGTTACCCATGACAGTGGTGACAGAGGATTCCCACCCTGAACAGAGCTAAGACAGCATCTGAAACTTCTTCCCATCACTGCCCAAATGAACTTCCTTCCTCTGCAGAACTGATGTATACGCCTTTATTGCTCCAGTCAATCCATGTGTAATAGCTGCAGCTAGTGCTATTCAGAAAACTAGCTAACCCATTCTCATATCTTTTTTAAGCTATTAGCCATAATAGTCCCTTAAAGCTGCTATTTCCATACTTTATTAGACACTGTATTGTTAAGTCTTTTCCTTTTACCCTTTTACCTTTCACACATTTTATATTTGCTGTATCTTATCCCTGGGAAATACTGTTTGTTCTTAGAATATTGAAGAAGGGTTGGAAGGGTCAAGCAATGAAGTCTCAAGAAATTAATACTGAGATGGAAGAAATGTAGGCAAAGTAACTCAAAGATAAATGTGGAGGCAGCTGAAGGACTGGGAAATACATGTGACAGAAACAATGCCTTGAAAGTACCCTGCAAAAGGCATCATTATGGGGTAGGGGGGAAATAGGTAAAAGAAATTATGCATCTCTTGGTGCATGCTCTGGTCAGTGGCACTTGGCAGGGAGACAATTTTCCACTGCACCCATGGCAGTCACAGGCTAGGCTTGGCAGAGGTGTATTCTTGCCCATTCTCTTTAATAACAGAGTCCTCTTACCCATAAATTTTTGTGGGGTTTCTAGAGTCATCAGTACAGCAGCTGGCTACATGAAGGAATTTGCTATAAACCACAAACCTGAAGAGTTTGCTTTTTACTCCTACTTCCCAGTCACTGAAAACGATGTTGAATAAAAGGAGCTAGGGTGGGGTGAGGTGGGAGAGGGCTGAGCCCCCATGCACAAAGCAGGGTACCCCAGCTCTGACTGGCTCTTCAGGGGTGTGCAGTATGCCTGAAGAGCCAGCTTGCTATTTCAGACAAGAGCTTCAGGCAACAGCAAGCCCTGCAGCGAAGGGCTCGGCACTCGCTTGGGACTAAAAACAGAGTGCTTCTTATTAAGGAGGCTGATGTAAAGCCCAGAGCAGAGGGATGGGGGGAGGGAGGGGGGATGATGAGCGAAGGGAGGACATGTGATATTCATTCACTAAAAGAAAACCAACAGCTAAAGAATGTGCAAGGTTAATATCAGCTGCTTCTTCTGCCCTAGAGCCTCTTGATGCTTGGAAGCTAATTGTCTGGGGTGTTTCCTTCACACACACAACCCAGAAACATGCACCACACACCACATCAGTCTCAGACTCCCACAGTTGGAAAGAGAAACAGATACCCAAACCACAGACTAAAGAGAAGAGCTCTGCAGGGAGGAGTACTTAACTCAGAGCAGGACTGGTCCTAGCCCAGAAATCATCACCCCCTCCAGCTCCAGGGCTAGGGGAAATTTTCCTGATGCCAGCCACCTCCAGCCCCCAGACGGGCACACAGCCATTCACTGCAGACTGGGGAGGAGCCACAGTCCACGTGGGAAGCACAAGCAAGGTGGGAACACCCACAAAGATTTTCCCTGTATCTTTCTCAAATCGTTAGTCCCCCTCTCACCTCCTGGCTTTCCCACTCTCAGTGCTAGAGGCTCTCCCACTACAACAACTTCTGTGATTCAGGAAACAGGGTGGCATAGCTTCTACTCCCATGGTCCAGCACAGCAGTCTCACCCTCAGCAAGGGCCAAAAGGAGAACTCTCTCTAGGTCAGGACAGCTGCTAACTGCCAGCTTCCACCCTGTGTAGCTCTGGGCCTGGTCACTGCCAGACCTTTGGCTCCAGCATACATGCACAGAGCTATCCCCACTGCTTTCAGCCTTGTTTATACCCTGTTTTCCAGATGCTTCTCATCATAAATTGGTGCTGTTCTGCCTTCCCCCCACCCCGAGGCATGGTGCAGCCTCTTTGCACGGTGGTACATGGCCCAGAACCCAGGATCACTGCTAACCACATTTGAAAGGGAGAATCAATGGGGAAACTAGAAAGTCCATTTAGCTTCAAGTGACAGCCAGGGAGAGATAACAAAGATAAAGTAGTAAGGGTGGCAAAGTAAGACAGATGGACAGATGAGAAAGATGGTGCAAAATTTGTATTTTCTATTACCCAGATGTAAATGGATTTGTTGCCCTGCAGCAATTTACAATAGTTAGAAAACGGTCCACAAAGCCCTGGAGAGAATTAGGATGCTCTAGTGTCCCAGAGAGCTGAAAAGGCAGATTCAGTGCTGAGCTATTTCTCACTGGGTGTCCTTCTAGATTCACAGCCCAATCAAGATACCAGTCTCAGTATTTTCTTCACACCAAGATCAGAAGGACAGAAGGAATCTGCTCCACTGACCACCTTCCTCCCTGAACCTGAATCAGCCACGTGCATAAAAAAAAATAACAATTCAGTCATGCATGTTCACCACACTCACTGTAGCCCACATGCTCGCCCACCTGCTGCCAAAATAGGCACCCCACCCCCTCACTGCTAGAGTCAGTCAGGCATGTTTCTTCTCCCACTCACATAGTCCCACTCAGCTCCATCCGCACCCCAACTCTGTCTGCCTTTAACAATTATCTCCAGCTCTAGGAAGGAGCACTGCAGATTTGCACGCTGGCCTTCCCTCTTACCACTCATTCACTGCATCACAGAACATGCCCTGAGCTGGAATTAAATACCACACTCTACATATCCTTACATATTTACACTTGATGCTCATGCTGGCTGCCTAAGGGATAGGAAGAAGGTAGGAGAGTATTAACAAGCTCTTTAACATGATATCTCTTAGAAATAAATGGAATAGCTGCTGCTGTCTGCAACATTGTCTTTCATTTTAGTGAAAAACAGCCAGTGGACCCACTCAGGATTCCAGTCCTGGCTATTTTTCTATGTCTACATAGTGCTATATGGTGCACCACATACTTGGGCTCATCTGCTGGCCCATCATTTCTATAAGCTAATGCTCACATACTAGGCTCAAATTCTACAAGGTATGAGACAGAAAGTGGCATCAGACACTCTGTGGAGCTCAAGGGAAGGCGATGTTCTTGTGGAGAAAGAGCCTTTTACAATTCACATCCATTCTCCTGAATCATTATTCACAGGCCTTTGGATGCACATGTCCTCTGCTCTCTCCACTGCTTTCCTCAACTTAGTCACTAAGTTCTTCCTTTCCCCTCAGAAGACCCCACTAGTTAAACCCACTAGTTAAAACACAGGGGCCTTAAGTCCTAAATGCCTGACTGTTCAGATAAGGATGTCAACCAAGGTCTCTCCAGGAAGGCCTCCTATATTTGAAGCTGTCATGTATACTTATATAGTAGAATTTATCTAAATCCCTTCTTCTGAAGTAATTTTATATCATAGAAAATACTTAGATCTTTTCTGAAGTCTGAATCTGTGGTATCCATGCAGAGTACCCTCAAAGTCTGGAACAGCTCCAGCCCCATCCTGGCTAAGTATAGATGTAACTGTGAAATGAAATATGCGTGCCACCCCTACAGTGGTTGGTCCTTGAGGTCACAGAAGTACCAGATAGGATTTCTTCCCTAATGCAGGCATTTTGCATGCATAAATAATGCAAAATAGTGGGGGCAAATCAGTCTTTTCTCCCCAAAGTTCTTCCACCCTTTTCTATGGGTATGTAGCCCAGACTACTCAAGAATGTGAGAAAAAAAGAAAGAAGAAAAATCTGCTCCAACATTTTTTCCCCTGTATGCTAGTTCATGACATGCTGAGGAACCAGAACTACATCTTTTCATTCATGCCAGCTTACTGAGTTCCTCTCTCCACTGCCAAAGCCATAGAGGCAGATTTTATCTCACCTATGCAGGTAAACTGCAGTGACTCCACTTAGTTCTTCTGTGGCACATGTTAATCTTCCTCATTTTGGATACTCTGGTATTACAGATTTATAGCACAATAATTAAGGGTAGAGCCTGAGCCTGTATCCACTAAGACAGGGTTGCTGTAGAAGTGCACAGGGAATTGTACTTCACAGGGTGAATGGATTCTGTCCCTAAAGGATCCAACCTGAGACAGAAACTGTGCTTCTAATTCATCTGATTGCTATAGTTAAATGTTCATACCACTCCATTACACACATCTTAATTAATCTGCTGATTGTTCTCATACTCTCACAGACCAGGATACCCTCTCCTAGAAAACATTAGCTTATTAACCCCAGTCACTCCTTCTAAAGTAGCCCCAGAACAGAACATTGCCTACCCACTAAATACCAAGGTATTCATAATGTTCTGATTTACCGAGAGGCATTGCAAAATATCTCAGAAGTATTTGAGTGGAGGAATAACACATGGGCTCTTTTAGAAGCATCATTAAAACCAGACAAACCTTTCAATCCATTTAGCAAAGTGCCTGAAGGTTGCCTTTTCAGAGAGGGGAAATAGAAGTAAATACAGCATGCTGAAATTGAATACACTCAGTGCCACAGGCACCAGCCCTCCTGCACATCATTTGAGATGCTGATGTTTTTTCCTGTTTCCTCTTTCTCTTCAATCAATACTCAGTACATTTCAGGCTCATGTGAGGAGGCATCATAATAGCCCTGGAGATTTTTATTTATGCCTGAGAAAGGTATAAAGTGGGCAGCAGGCAGGGAAGTTCTCTCTTCTGTCTGATGAATGCCAGCCAGGAAGGATCACTTACCTGCCAGGAAAAGGCAGTTTATCATTCAGCAGGCTCCTCAACCCTTTCTCAAGGCCCTGACCCTTTTGCTGTGGACATCTCATGGGAACTGAAAAGGGGACCGGCTCTGGTGAGAGGTAATACCAGCTCTGAACCAGTCTCATACATTGTTCATCTCACAAGTCCCACCACCACACTGCCATTAGTGGGCATGAATATTTAGTCCACACTACTGATGAGGTTTGAGGCTGTGCCACTCATTTTGAAATCTACTCCCAGAGCAGTGAATGCCTGTCCTGGAGTTCACAGAAGGGGTGCTTTCCACTGGGTTTTCTCCAAGGAGAAGCTAAGGGAGGATGCATTAAGTGTCAGAAGATGCTTGGCTGTTGAAACAGATTGCCAGATCTCTCTCAGCATGACCTCAAACTTGTCACCTCTTCCACCCTGCCACACTCTGCAGCACACAGCCTGAGCTCTCAGCTGAAGCCTGTAACCTCACTGGGCCACTGGGCTCCTAGAAACTTTGTACAAAAAGTGAGAAAAAGCAGTAAGTCTGGCCTTGTTTTCTTCTCACCAAGGCTTCCCATGTTTGGGGATGTTTCATGAGCTGTACGGGTTAACATGCTCTGGTGAAGGCAGGACTGCAAAATGCAACCCAGTAGCTAAACACCCCTGGTTGAAGCAAGGAGGAAGAGAGAGAAGGGGGAGGAAGAGAAAGACAGCTTGTGGAGGACTGGATTTTTTCCACTTTTTTGCTTGTTTGTTCCAACTGCTCGGCTGGTTGGTTTTAGTTCCACGCTGGGGACTGGCACTGATTTTCTTTCATTGTGTGACATTCATTTTTAAATGAGTATTAAAGGTGCTGAAAGCCTGGGGTAGGCACTTCTTTTTTAATTCAAAATGAAATAAAACAAATAATTTATCTGCTTGCTGACTGAGCCCCAGGTTTAAGCCCCAACAAGGACATGTTCAGACAGTGAGCGGACCTTCCTTGACCTCCTAAAAATGCTCCAGGAAGCCCACAGACAGAGGTGAGATCTGCATTGCTAGGGCTGGTACCACTATCTCTTCAGATGCTTCCTACCATAAAGCCTTCCTTACAGATTCCTCTAGCTACACCAGATTTTATCTTTCAATTTGATGTTTTCCTGGCTTATGGCAGGTTTGACAGTTGAGGAAAATGGGAGCAGAAGTGGTCTGTTCATTTCCAAAAGCAGGTTAGACCAAATAAAGTGTTTTACCAATGTTAAGGGGAAAAAAAAAAATTAAAAAGTGACCTTTTAAAAAATCTCCAGCAAGTTCTCTGCTTTCAAGGGACTTGAATTTTGATGAGAGGGGAAAGAAAAGGTTCCTTTCATGCTGCGTGATGATTTTTGCCATACTTGCGAAAACCTAGACAGGTCGCAATTTACACTTGTTCAACAGAGACTTAATAGAGCTTTAAAAAAAACCCTACCACCTTTCTAAAATCCTCTGCTCCCTAGGGCCTCTGTAGTCTAAGTGACCTTCTCTACAAATGAGCTCAAGCAAGGTGCACATTTGGTCTGGGGAAGCAAAAGGAGGACTGCACTTCTTGGTTTTGCATCTCCCCTGATCCTGCCTGCACACAGGGATCGCTGGAAAAGGAGGCTGGCTAATTCAAAAGCAGTAGGAAAGAGTCAGGAAGGTGATCAGGATACATTGACTTGGGACGCTGTGAGAAGCATGGGCTTGAAATGCTACATAGAAGATGAAAACTGGGAGGTGTGACACCTGGACCATTTGGGCATAGAGACTGGGACTTGTTGGGGCTGAGGGGAGGGGAAGAGAGATAGGACAAGGAGCCAGAATGTGAGATACATGGAAAAGGATGAAAACATGGGGCATAGAGTCCAGAAGAGGAAACTGTATTTTGCTATATCTAGGGTCTGGAGATTAGATGAGATCCTAGCTTTGATAGGTAGGAACAGGGCTGGGAAAAGGAGCCAGAAGGGCAGAAGAAACAAGGCAAGCTGAGGAGACAAAACAAAAGAGGTCAGTTGTGGGAGAGAAAAGCTGAAAAGTTCATGACCGCTAAACTATGCACTTCGGCATTACAAAAAGTTAAGCCCTGCAAAACGGGGAAACGTCAGCATGACGCTTGTTCAAGCAACCTGAATGCAGCCCATTTTGCATAACCACTACGAATCAGTCCTGAATAACATAATCAATGACAATTTTCCTTGCAGGACTACTGTCTCATTCAGTGCACCAGATGTACTGAACTGAGACTCAAACTTAGCTGTTTGGAAAGTGGGCAGTAACCAAGTGAGGGGTAGAGAATGGCTGGCATAAACAAGGCAATCATATGGCTCAGCCAACTGAAAGCTGTACTGCAAGGCTGGATTTGTCCCTCTGCACAAGTGACATGGTGATGCCAATAGAATAAAATAGAATAGAATAATTTCAGTTAGAAGGGACCTACCATGATCATCTAGTCCAACTGCTTAACCACTTCAGGGCTGACCAAAAGCTAAAGCATGTTATTAAAGGCATTGTCCAAATGCTTCGTATACACCGATAGGAATGGGGCATTGACCACCTTTCTAGGAACCCTGTTCCAGTGTTTGAGCACCCTATTGATGAAGAAATGTTTCCTAATGTCCAGTCTAATCCTCCCATGGTGCAGCTTTGAACCTTTCGCAAGTGTCCTGTCACTGGATACCAGGGAGAGGAAATCAGTTAAAATCTCTTAAATCAGATTCTTTACAAGCAGTCACTAAATCTGTGTGCCGCATTTTGTGGATGCCTGACAAAAGCTTGACAAACTCACTGGCTCCTTTGCTGGTCTGGTGGCAATTCCAAACAAAAATAAATGCTGTGCTAAGAGCCCAATTTTGGCAAATCAGTAAGTATAAAGTTTTGACTTTGTTGAAACAAAACATAAATAGTTCAGCCCAGCATCTTTTGAATCTGAACATTTTCAAAAATATTTTTTCAAATAAAAGGAAGATACATATTGAAATTATAAACTAATTTGAATAAGAAATTAAAAGTTTCATCTAAAATATATTGAAAGAAACAATTCAAATTAAAATTAAGAAAGAGAAACAGTTTGGAGACTGTTCTGTTTTTCTCCTGTCAAAGAGAAATTTGCCTTGAACACAGAAAGCATTCTGTACTGATCAGTACTTTGAATATCGAGAATCTAAGTGTCTTAGACGGACCATGAAAAATTAACAGACATTTTTGACCTTAATCTTGCTGCACCTCAATTCTCTGCCTACACAATGGTTTTATTTACATAAAGCAGCTTGTGTCCTCTCATCTCACAGGAGAAGGGTGAAGATCCATGAACTTCATGATGTGCTGAGGTACTGCCCTAACGTGTGCCACAGATAACACCTTGCAATGAAGAATCGACCCTTCTCAGGAGCCTGTGAAAGCAGGCACAGTATACAAAGCTTAAGGGTACACATTAAACAAGGTGAAGAAAACAAAATACTGAATCACTGCTCAGTCAGGAAATGTCACCCATCCTGCATAGCGAAGCAGGCGGGTGTCCTGTCTTGAAAGATAATAGGCAGTCTTGAAACCACTGCTCTATAATGCATAGGCATAAAAGTGCCAAATTAAGATTGCAGTCTTAATTCTGGCATTTTCTTCTGTTTGAAGTGCTTGCCTTTGCAACCTAAATAATATTCATCTGACACAGTTGTGTGTACGTAATATATGAAAGGCTCTTGGCTCAGGGGCCTTGGACTTCACAGAACATTGCAGCAATCCCCCAGAGTTTTTCTCCACGGTTATTTTGCTTCCAGCTCATGCGGGTTTTGCAGTACTGTATTAGAGTCTGTCTTTTCACGTCTTCCTCCTTTACTACATGCAGACCTGCTTTCTCACCTCCAGCCACCCACCCAGCTACCCTATGCCAATTTTCATTGCTGCACTGTTAATTACTTGCTTGGGCAATCATGGCTGTATGATTCCAAGCACAGACAGAGGTCTTGCTACATTAGATACAAAGCAGCAATACAATAGTTAGAGGTTTTCTAATTTCAGGGTAGAATTGCAGTAGTGTTGGCTTTCTGCATCCTTCCCAGACATGGTCCATGTTGCAGACATGCCTGCCTCTTATCACTTGCTCCTTTGCAACCTTCCACTCAGTAACCATCCTGGTGGAAGGTAGAAAGAAAATCCTTGACTCATCACAGTCATCTTTAATTGCCATTCTCATTCTCCTTCTAGCCCCAGATTCCCTAACATTTTCACTGCTGTATAGCTTCTGTGGTCTTATAGTCTTTACCCATATCTCTTTACCTGAACAGAAGCTGAATCATTCATTACTTCTCACCTGAAGAAGAAAAAAAACTCTGGAAACTTCTGCTGGGGCAAAAGCCCCTTCAAAGAACTACTGATATAGTTTTGTTCATCCTGAAAAATGCGCCCAAAGCCTTGTGTAAAACCATACGGGCAACACGTTTGCATTGTGGCATCATATTAGGGTGGGAGTAGGGGCTGATGTTTAAAAAAATTCTATGCAGAGGGAAAAATAATTTGGAAATTGCCAAAAAGGAAATACCTACCAAAAAAAAAAAAAAAAAGTGGGGGGTAGCTTTTTTAATTTTGAACTTTTTTTTTTCCTACTAAGAATATGTTTCAGAAGTTGAAAATATCAAAACAACAGGAAAAGATTAATTCAGTCCAAAACATGGATAATCCTCTTGCCCTGGCATTGTGACACCAGTCAGTGCAAGACAACTCCTTCACTGACATCCCTTGTCCAGTCCTGTTGTAAGTAACTGGCCTCCTCTCTTTCTTATTCCCTCTCTCCCTTCCTCCCTCTCTCCTGGCTCTCTCCTCTGTCGCTCCCTGGTGAACAGTGAGCCGCAAGAAGCATTCCTGGGCTAGAAATTAACATATTAATGAAGAAAGAGCCTTGAAGAAGGTTTGAGAGATGGGGAGAAAACAGAGAGATGAGGGAGGCAGAACAAAATAACAAAGAGAGGACATAATGAAGAAGGGACAGAGAGCCAAAGCACTAAGGGAGGAAAAAAAAATGCCTTTCTCAGGAACTTGTGCTACTTCAAACACTTCCATGAGAAGAAAAGATGAAAGAGGAAAGAAAGGGGGTGGTGAAAATGGGTTGGTTCTGTTTTAACCCAAAATTTAATATTTCTATAGAAAAGAATTACCTATTGAGAGAAGGATGAGAAAGATGAAGGGTGGAAGCCGGGGAAGGACACAGAGACACATAAAGGGAACATGGCTGGTAACAAGAGCACTGGTTTTATCCCCAGCTGTTGGAAATCACTATGAGCACAGAGGCATGGATACGTCAGTGCAATCTTAGGGCTTTTCCTGCGGGTTATTGCCTCCCCTGCAACACTCCTATTCTCTCCTTCCACAATGTACTCCTGCAAGCCTACCCAAAATTTATGTTTAAAAAGGAGAACGTGTCAATTAGCAAAGACTACTGTTAATCTCGCAAGCTCACAAGAGTCCCACTCCCAACCCCTCACAGCACTCTCTCAGGAAACAGTGGGAAGCCCATTAGGATCAGTGGGTTAAGGAGGAAGCAAAAAAACCTGTTGGTTCAAATATCTAAGTACTTGTTCAATCATCTGTTCCTCTACTTGATTACCCACCATTTACATCCTTGGTTAGATGGACTACAGCAGAATATATTCTAAATTTGCTCTTGCACCCACTGACCAGAGCAAGCCCACCACTCCCATTCCTGCTAACAAGACAAAAGGACTAAGGATTCCTAGGCTGGAGAAGGAACTTAAAGACACAGTATCTTTAGTGAAGAAATACACAGCACACTTTGCAAAACCAGGAGACATAAGGACTTGACTATGAAAACAAGCTTTTTAGCATAGTTCGGCATCAGTAAAGGTGTGAGCTGTTGCCAGAGGGCCATTCCTGTAAATCAGACCTCCTTCAGTTTATCATCATCTTTCACAATCCCACCAGCATGTGCCACCACAGAACTTGTTCTACAGCTTCCTGGTGGTACCAGACTGGCTCCTTGGCACCTCACCAGAGGGCCTCACTGAGAGCACCCTCAACACCCTGACTGCTGAGAGCTCATGGTCTTCTGCAGCACCCTCCTGGAGGTGTAACAATTAAGTAAACAGCCATAAGCACAACAGTGTTTGTCTCTTTGACCAGCCGCACATCACCTTGCTTCTATAACCGTGAGGGGAGTGGACTGAGGGCCCTTTCTCACTCAGCCATCTCCAAACGAGACCCCTAGGTGCCACCACACAGCTTTCTTTTCTGAGTCTTAAAAAACATTCCAGCATGAACCTGTGTCACAAATGTGACAAATTTATATGGCTGCTTTCCCTTGACTTCTGAGGCAACAACAGAAGGCTGCAGAAATTTGCTGCTGGTGAAGCCCCCTTGCCTGGCTACAAGTAGAATGGCCACTACCAAGGTCACAGCATCCATGCAGCTCTCTGGCTTTCAGTGCTGCTGCTCTGACCTGTGGCAACTGAAAAAGCAAGGTACAAACCACATGGAGGAATAAAGGTCAATGCCACTCACAGCCCTCCCACTTGGGGAACTGTCGGTGTGCCAAGCTCAGCAGTAGCCTGTATGCCCTTCACAGCATGTGCTGTAAAACCAAGCCCAGTGATGTTTTTTATTTTCCCAAGTGCTCCTCCTTCTGTACCACATCAGCATGCTCCATTGCTGTCTTTCTGTCAGTGCTCTTCTCTGGGGACCTGCTTCCACACTGCCCACTGATGGCTGCGGCGAAGGATTCAGAGCAACCACAGCTGAGTGGCAAGAGGCAGGATCCCTTCTCCAGGCTTTGTGAGGATCCAGAAGTGGGTGGCAAAAAGGAAGGCAGGCAACAACAGTGCAAACCAGCCTGATCCCCAGTGGAAGGTGGTGGATGCCTCTTGCCTGAGCAGTTCTCCGCTACCCTGTGGCTAATTGTACCCCTTAATGACTACATACCCTCTGTGCTGGCTTACATGGTACTTCCAGTGCCACCCACTGTTGGGTGTGCCATGCTCTTCTCATGTGGCTCCCTCACTCTCTCGAACTTTCTTGTTAAACGTTCTCCTGGAACTATAATAAACTGCCCAAATCAATTTCACAACCCTGCTAAGCTTGCGCCTTCATCAATTAAAACTTGAGCTTTCCATGAAAAAAATGTTTGGAGGAAAAAATACAAATCAGTAAATTAAGTAAACTTCTCATTCTAGCCAGTCAAACTAGGGCCTTTTCCAGAACTAGTATCTTTCCACATCCACCAGAGAAACTGTGACCACCTCCAAGGTACTTGCTTCATCTGACCAGTAGTCTCACACTGGCAAAAAGAAAGATCTCCTACTTCTCACAGCTACATTAAAACCAACATAGATCTGCAAGTAGAACTCCGTCAGTATCTCAGCTACTGCAGGAAAGAGAAGGAAAAGGAAACTGAGACGAGCAGCAGAACATATAGAACCCTCCAAAATTGGTCCTGATGCAACTCTTGGATTTGGGCAAGTCAAATGCTGGAAACCTAAGCATACCACACTCCTCACCAGTACAGCTTTTTGACACATACATACTGGGCATACTGAAGAGCAGTTGCTAGATGTTCAAATTTATTCAGAAGCTGTAAGCATCTGTACTTTGCACCTCAAAGTCTTCACAGTCCCTTGGTGGTGCCGGAAAGCATTTTGTCATGGTTTAAGTACCAGCTCTCCTAAGCTCTCACCATGCCACATATCACCACTCAAATGCAGAAGGGCAGCATCAGCATCTTTGAGAAGAGAGTGGAAAGCATTTCTTGCAGCAGTCTGTGCTTGAGGTACCTTGAGTCACTCACGGGGCTTAATCTGCCAGTGACATCCTATTTTAAAGGGGAAGAAAGCGATGAAAAACATCCTTTTGGGGGAAAATCTTTTATTTATGGCATTTATTACCTATGCGGCTGCATCCTCACAGAGCTTCATTACAGTTGACCCTTTTGCTCCCCAGCCAGTTCTGGGTATCACTTGTCTACACCCAGCAGCAGGTACACAGCAGCCTTGGACATCTCCCTCTGCCAAGGGCTGAGTTTCCAGAGGAAACAGATAATCAGTGTAGAACCTAGGTACATCTGCCCAAAACATGTCATGGTCTTGTGATGAAGGAGATCTCTGAAAGCAGATATCATCTGCTGGTGAAGTCTGCATGCTGGAAAAGCTGCCAACCTTCTTCCTGAAACCACTTTTGGAACTGCCAGCTGCCTGTTTCACACAGGCACATGAGAAGCAGCTGTGGCACTGCCACTAATCTCTTGCGCTTATTAAACAGCACCAATGTCTTCACAAAAATCCACCTCTAGCAATTCCATTCTGCCAGCTGAAATTCCATGTGCAGCTCCAGTGAGGTGCAGTATTCGTCTCTGCTTCATACTACGTGCTACTAAGTAGTTGCTCTATTTCACCCCAGAGATGGCTGAATTTTAGTGGTGAGTTAAGCCATCCATTTTTACTTTGTAAAGTGCTTTGGAATTGCAAATAAAAGATACTACATCCTGTCATAAATAAATGTAAGATGCTGACAGTGCTACTGGAGGTAGCCATCTTGCTGAAAAATGATTTCATTTGTGACACTAATAATACAGGGAAGAACACTGGGCAAGACACTGAAAACTCATTTCCATCTCGTTTTAATACAGCTTCAAAATTCAGGAAAAAAGTCAGTGTCAAGTCAGCATTTGTGTGGTTTTAATTATGTCAGGCCACAGAGATTCACAGGTTTTCAGTCCAGTGTGTCATCTCTCTTCCACCCTGGCCACATCATCAACTGGCGAGCTCTTCATCCAATTACCTATGGTCTCACCAGATCCTTCACAAAGACCAACCCTAAATTCACAAAATCTGTTTTTCAACTATTTTTCATGGTGCGTCACTGCAGAGGGGAGCTCTAATCACCTTATAATCTTTACGCAATTCAGACAGGTGTGAAGACCTGTTCAGTGTGATATAGCAAGCTCAGAAATCTCTCCACAGGAGTGGAAAAGTGCTTTCTGAATGCTGGCAGCATTCAGTCTGATTGATCATTTCAAGGGCACTGTGGTTAGATTTTAATATTCATTTTATATTAAGATGCTTGCAGGCTTGAGTAGGGACATTTTTATTACTTAAATCAGGAGAGAACATGCTATGGAATGATAGAACAGGTAGCAGACTGGATAATCTGACAGGTCTGCCATTTCTATTTTCATTGTTACTATTTCACTCACATTTAAGCATTTAAAATACTGCATTTCTAGATCATCTTTTTCATTCAAATACTTCAAGAAATACCATGCACAGTGAATATACAATACCAAACCAAAAAAATGCACTAAGGTAACATACACCACCTTCAAATATTCATATTCAATTCAAAATCAAATTTTCCAACCTTAGCAAAGCAGGAATCCCTTGTCTAACACTGCAAACTAGTTTTTGAAGCTTGAAGCGAAACTGGCTTTGAGTTATTTGTCCACACCAACAGAAACCCCACTGCTGTATAATTATTTGAAATCAAACCAAATGCATTCATTCCACACTCATAACTCAAAATTGGATGAACAGGGGAGTTTGCTCAGCTTTTTTCCAAAATGTTCACCTTTGGACTGAGAATGAAAATAAAATTTGCAATATGAAATAAAATATACTGTAAAAATTATAGCTACTTGAAAATAGGCCAGTGGAGAGGTCTGTGAGCTGCAGAGGGAGGTCTGGATTCTGCACAGGTAACAGGTGTTCAAAGACACAATTTGGTTTGCTCCCTTTGTGATAATTATTCAGCTGCCCTGTAGACATGCAGATCCACATTTTCCCCAAATTTGGATGCAAGTCTGGAGTACACCCTTAAAGCAATGATTTTGAGAGCAATTTCATCAGCAGCATCTAGTCAGGAGTGCTCAAGTCCTCGATTCAGCTTAGCTTGAAACGTGCACAGTGGTTTCTTGGGCAGAGCATATATGACAAAGACCACTGAACAGTAGGTGCCTACCTACCGGGAACATGAGAACAGAGCTGCTGGGCTCAGCTCCATCACACAGGGCTGTAGGACAGAAAGGGGAAAAGGGTATCCCACTGAAAGTTAAACCACGTGAATGGCATTAGACTGCAGAACATAACAAAACCAAAACAAACCAAAAAACTCCTCCCAGATGCACCAGGGTTAATGCCTCACTCTGCCAAGAAAGGCCATCCGATTTTATATTTTTTTTCCTTTTATTCATGGATTTCTGTCAACGGTGAAGATTGTGGCAGCACCCCCACCCCCCAGGGGGGACCTACTAGGCAGCGAGCTGGGCTGGTGTCTTGTCAAACCACATCGTGAACCCAAAACTGCATCAAAGGGGAGAAGAGAAGAGAGAAGAGAGAAGAGAGAAGAGAGAAGAGAGAAGAGAGAAGAGAGAAGAGAGAAGAGAGAAGAGA
>JAAGNO010017579.1:7737-20621 GCA_033439905.1 Ceryle rudis
TGGGCAGCCTGGCACAGGCTCCCACACCCTCCCACCAAACAACTTGCTCCTCCTGCTCAGCTGGAACCTCCTGGGGTCCAGTTGGTGCCCCTTGCTGCCCCTTGTCCTGTCACTGGGCAGCACTGACCAGAGTCTGGCCCCATCCTTTAGATACTGATCAGCATTGAGAATCCTCATGACCACATGTACTTCCAAGTTCCATAATGATTACATTTTTGAATAAACTGACTGACTGGCTGAATTCTGTTCTCCACTTTAGTCAGGGAAGAATTGATGAGGGGAAACACTTAGGATGGTTTGTTACTGAAACACCAAAAGAACCACAGACACATCCCAAGTCTTCCAACCCTCCCAGTAGGAGGGAGACCCATCACAGAGTACCACATGGGGATAGGATGTCCACCTGGTGCAGCCATTGTCCTGCTCTCTACTGGTACGTGCTGTCTGTCTCAGCTTTCTTCTGGAGCAAGGTTTGTGTGGTGGTTTATAGAGGAGCAGGAAAGGGATTTCACATGGATCATGTGGCTGGGGTTAGAGCACCCATGGAAGCCTTTCAAGTGGGCAGCCTAATACGCCACACAGCCTGCCGAGGCAAACCCTCTCATTTATAGTCCTGCAATTACGGCACGCACATTAGAGGTGAAATACCTGAGCTCCAAACCCCTTAATCCCAATCAGACAGAGATGACTCGGCTCTGCGCGCCTCGCGCCATACAGGGCTCCTAATTGCAGCGCCGTGCAGCACAAAGGAGACAGCAGCCCCTGCTCACCCAGTGCTGCACAAGTCACTGCATGAACTCAGCCCCTTGCTTTTATTAAAAACTGTCCGAACCAAACCTGTGCGTTCCGAGGCAAATTAAACATTTAATTCAGCCTAGATCTGAGAAAGCAATTGTGCTGGGCTGGGGGTGGTGGCTCCTCTCTAGTACAGATCGAGTATAAGCTCATGGAAGGAATTCATAACGTTGCCTGGAGCTCTGCTAACTATTCTTTATACTGCTGGAACTGAAGCATAGTCTTTGAATTACTCATTCACAAAAAAAAGAAGTAGTTTTAAGTTTAAGTTTTCCGTAAAACTTCCTCTCCAGCTCCACACTCATACCGGTTGTTTTTCCTGTTAGTTTGAGATGTCTCTGCTGTCGGTTTAAAGAGAGGCACCTACACTTCAGGGAAATCTACCCCGAGGAGCGCGGAGCGTAGGGAATAAGGTTCAGCACTTGCTGGGGGAGGTGCTATTCCGAACGTAAAGCCAACTGCAAGCCAGCGTTGGCATCAGACCTAAGTGTGGTTCTTTGACATGAGGAAAGAACTGAGGAATACTGCAAACTGCCACTCTGCTAATGGCCTGATAGACACGGAGGAGGGAATTTACTTAAGAGACTTCCAAATACGTTTAGTACTTGTTAATTCAGCTGGGAACAGATGAAGCAAGTGGTGTTATCTTTATTATTCTACATGTTGCTTGCTCGAACAGTTATGTGATGCTACTGAAGGTCCATTTTTCACCTTCTTTCCATGCTCACTGGTTCCCAGTTTTTAGATTCATTCAAATAAGAAGCTGCCCCACACTCTACAGGGGTCAGCGAATCTCCAGTAGCTGAACCAATTCTGCCTCGCGATTCTGGAACGGAAGGGATCAGGTTCACTCCGACACAGACTCCACCGTGCAACTTCTACAAGCGTGGAAGCAGAAATGGGTAGTAAATGCTCTGTGCGGGGGTGCAGATCTCCCTTCTAACAACGCCTGCGCCACAGCGGAGTAGGGCAGCACAGAAGGTGCGTCTCTCCTGCCTGCAGCTGGCTGAAAATGAAAACGGGGACACTGTGGTTCCGCCGGATGCAGCCTGGGCGATTCTGTATTTAGAAGCTGCCAAACTATCCCATTTTCAGGTAAGGGCTTTAGCATCGGCGAATGAAGTTCCAATAGCCAGCTGTCTTACCTAAATTCAAACCTAAAATTGCATTTCCCTTTCCAGTACTGGCACGGCTGGGGTAACGTGCAAAGCCAGCGCTTACAAAGAAAATTCATAGGACAATAGAATTCTTCCTCTCATTCCCCTGTGGAAGGACACCCAGACAGACCTTCAGGAAGAGGGGACACTGGTTTTGTGCCTGAGGACAGGATGACCAGAACCATTGCGGAAGATTCTCAGCTTTGGCAGTTGACACGAAGTATCCAAGAGCCAGAGGTTGCTGCTTCAGTTCTTCAGGGGCTTCTCTGGAAAGGAGACGTTCCCCTTGGCTCTGAAAGAAGAGTTGAAAATGCAGGTTTGTTAGTTTACAGCATTACATCCCACTCCAATAACTTTACTTTTGTTCACTCATTACTCAGTATTTAATCCAGTTCTGTCTTGTTACTAATGAGCTATCCTTTAGTCACCCATAAATTGCAGTCAAAGTTGTCACGTCCCTTCCTTTTCCCCCTGTAGTTGGGTTCTCCGGGCTTAGGCTCCAGAATCACTTTGGATTCCCAAACAGCAACGTTAACCTCCTACACCGACCCGAGGACATGTGGGATTTGATGCTACGGAGTAACTCGGAGGCGCAGGCTGGTGGCTGTGAATCTGAACAGCTTCTTGTGTCCATGCAGAGGGCAGAGCCATGTGGAATTCCAGCTCAGAAAGCCTCACGGGCTTTTCCTACACTTAAGAACCCAGCAGTTCTCACCACAGATCCTCCTGACTTCAGCCAAGACTCAGTATGGCAGAGCAGAGAGTATCTCCATCATCTCCGTAGGTTTGCAGGTCTCTGCCTTTTCGGTTAGCGATGGCGGTAGCTTAGAAGGAAAGCAACGCTACACTTGCTGTTCCTCACTGTGGACACTTGGCCAGAAGACACTACGCTTTGCTTGTACTTGTGCTACCGAGCAGGAGAGGTGTGGGGGGAAAAGAAAACAGCTGTCCTGCTTTTCAATTTGTATCACTCAGTCACGTCTTTATATACTGAATTTCTGCAGTATTAGTTACTCATATCATTACACGTGGATCAAGGAGAACAGAGACCGTTAAACAATGAGAAACCATCTGTAAAACTCATTTCATCAGACTCTGCGTCGCTGCCCGTCCGCATAGATGTTTGTGATTTTATTTCTGTGAGTAAAACCTCGATGAGCCTTCCAGACAGAAGGCTGTTGGACAGAACGCTTGGTGTGAGCTCGCTTACCTCATCCTGTGCGCGTATACACGCGTGCCCTCGTCTGTCCTGCCACCTCACCAAACCTACCAGAGTCTCTTGGGGATCAGAATGGGTCAGGTCGCTGCCTTCCACTCTCGAGTACGTTCCTATCTTAAATGCACTTGGCTTTTCTGGAAATACACTGCAGTACTTCGCCTCTATTTCACAGAGGAAAAACCCCAAAGATGCCCGCTAAGTATTTTAGCTTGTAACTCACCCCAGAAGAACGGGGGTAGCGGATCATTTAATCCATAAGCATCTTTTAAGTCAGTAAGTGAGGAAAAAAATAAATAATTCCACTGCACAAAACCCAGCTTAATCAGAAAGCCTTCCCTGCTAGCACTTGAAGCAGGGCTTTCTCCAGCAGTAATATCTCGACCAGGCATCGCAGGAAGTTAAACACTCCATAAAGCTTGGAGCAGGCTGCGGCTCACCTGGCTCTGGGCACTACCAGCAAACCTTGAAACCGAGCGCGGAGCAATCAGGCCTTCGCCCACTGAACTACAGCAATCAATTACGGGTTACATGGGCGAAGGCTCGACCTTCCCGACCCGCGAGGTAATGATCACACGCTGTTGCTTTTTTAAAACCAAAAATTACACATCAATTACTAGGCCCTTGTTAATGGTTAAACTGAATTACTACGACAGGTTCCTCTAGCAATGGCTTGGCCACGTCTCACAGCTCTTTGGTCATTAACCTTTCAGTGCTGTTCTTGAGCCACCTGGATGGAGTTCCGCTGAGAGTAAGCTTTGGAAATGCATTTCCAGAATTGAGAATAGACATCGTTGAATGAACTAAATGAGAGAGAGAGAAGCTTTAACGAGTGAAGAGTTGCGATTTATGGCTGGAGGGTTCAGGAACACAAGTTAACCCTTTTAGTTTGCCCATATGCCAGTTTGAAATGACCAGGCGACGGCAACGTGCTGTTATTCAGCCTCTGAAACGTGGGTTGGCGCACTGACGTAAGGTAACGTGGTTGTGGACCGAGACCACAAAATTAGCGTTTCTGTGGCTGATGCACAAGCAGTTTTTCACCCACAGGCTGTATTAAGCAGACCAGCGAAGTATTTTGGCAGAAGCTGCAAGGAAAATACCAGCAGGACATTTTTCTTCCACGGCGAAACTAACGCCATTTAATCACCTTCAGAGTGAGAATTCTTTCCTTGAGACACCTTATTTACACTTAGAAACGTGCACTCTGTTACAGAGCCATCCCTTGGGCAGGAATCCTGCTGTGCGTACACCTCCTCCGGGCATCCATTCTGTCCTTCCTTCTACACCAGATCTACAGTTGCTCTTGAGACTGTTTAAAGCCACCAGTGACAGTCACAGATACTTAAACTACTACAGATCACCAAATCAGAACTTCTAAATCCATGGGGTTACCTTTCTTGTATAAAAGTTAGCCAGTTTCTTTACTAAAACTGTATTCTTTAGTGAAGAACTAATAGGCTACTGCTTTAAATGTACTATTTCTAGAATTAAAGTTCTCCAGAGGAACTTAGCAAGTGTCAAACCTTCTACATACTTGTGATGGAAACCATTTGAAGAGTACGGCGAAGTCTCCTACACCATTAAATGTAGTAAAGAGTTCCTGCAAGCATGATCCAAATCGTGCTGAAGCCGATTCAAAAAAAATACCCTGAATTACCCAAAATAATTTGCATTTTAAGTAATCGCTGGTGTTGGAATCAACTTTATAAAAGCCACTTCCAACAAAAAGTAACTTACAAACACTGTGCGCTCTGGGCTGATTTTTACCAAGAAAACAGCATTTGCATGAACGTTCAGCACCTGGTGAGTTTCTCTGGGTAGGGTTTTATTAGGAGGAGAATTCTCTCCCTTCTTGTCTCCCCTAGAAATTGATGTGAACAGAGCTGTCATAGCTTCCTTTCTCTCAAAGGCTTGTCACCGTGTGCCGGGGACATTCCATACAGTTTTCCAGAAGCGAATGGATGAGTACAGACTAAATTTATACAGGGTCATTAGATATGGCCCTGCCACACAAAAATAAAGCTGCTCTCTCCTCCTCCTCGCTTCCTCTCAATTATCTTGTACACTAACAACCTTGGAGATGTAAATAGCCAAGGCAGAGGCATCTTCTACAACAGTATTTCACCAGCACCTTCAATTTCCACGTTAATTTGTGCTCGTTGTTGACCTGATTATGTTTGAAAATCTACAGGAAGAAAAAGGATTTTGATTGAGGATTTGGGTCTTTGTTGTGTTTTATTTTAAGTAGCATTAAAGTGCTACAGCCTTACCCTGCTGTGCTGGAAGTGAGATCCCACTCCAATGCCAGATGGTGATCCAGGGGAGGGAACTGGGGAGGAATTTGGTGAAGAGTGAAGATTCCCTGTTATTAAAATTCTGATGTCATTGTCCATGTCATCTGGGAATGGGAGGTCAAACATGTCATCTGAAAAGGAAACGAAAGAGAAAGAATTTCCGATGTGCTGTACTCATTTTTGTCAAGGAACGTTTGTAATTTATCAACCATTCCCTTTATTTGTTATCATTCCCTTCTTTTTTTCATACTCTTGAGGCAGATGGAAAGCAGAGATAAACACTTCACTGTTGAAGCTTTCTCGGTACCTTGGACTGCAGTTGCACAGACCTGAGAGAGAGTCGGCAGCCAGCTATTAAAATCACGAGTTTTAACAATGGTCAGAGCGAACAAAAACCCCGTCATCCCAGCTTCAGAAACATTCAAACTTTGTAACAGAAACAAATGACACCTCTCTGCGCCTGGTCACAGAAATCCATTAAGGAAGCCCTTGAAATACAGGAACCAAAGCTACGTATGTCACTCTGAGCAGGTGCTGCTCACCAGCCCCGTGGCTCCCTCTGCTCCCCGGGCAGCTTCGCGGGAGCTGCTCAGCGCAGGGACGCGGGCAGCAAGGCCGGCTCCACGCTCACGGCCAAGCTACCTTCAGGATTATTTCCAATACTGCACCAGGATTTCTTACAGTACAGCTTGTAATATTTTACTTCCATCTCAGAAGTTAAACACACTTTAATTATCGCAGCTGGCTATGTGGTTTATGTCGGTATGTGGGGAGGGTGTACAGATGCAGTGAAAATGTGTTTGTGTTCTGCGAGAAGTACGTCCCATTACTCGGGCGCTTGCGACCCAGGTTACGATACCACGAGTAATTTACACAATGGAATGCAAAGGTATTTTAGACACAGAGCAAAAAATTACAAGCATGGCAATAGGGTTTACAGCGTTTTTCTCCCTATCCAGCTATCTCGGCAGGCAATGATGTTTGAACAGTATAGCGACATTTAAAGTACATTTTAAGGCACAGAAAGGGACAGTGGGAGCTGTCTGAATTAGCTGGATTAACGAGAATTGCAACCAAATGTATAATAAAACACATGGAGCCCTAAACAGGAGTCAAGCATTTCTGTGTGTTATTAAATAATTAACACATAATACATACTAAATAACTTCTCTTGAAAAAGAATTTACTTGGCATGAAAATGGAAAAGGGTGGGTGTGTCCTGAACTAATTTCACCTTAAGTCCTGGTGTTGAAATGGGCAGGTGATTGTTTTTCTTCATTTTCTGAAGAGAAACACTTGATTGCAGCAGCTATGAATTAACCTAAGTTTATTAACTTCTGTCCTACAACCTCAGTAAACAAAACAGAAGTAAAGTCATGCTCTGCTTAGCCTCCGAAGCATAAAGGAGATGGCTATTAGCGTAGGAAGGGGTTTAATCATTAAGTAGAACAAGAGTTAAGAAAATTAAATTTAACACCATTTTGGAAAACGCCGGTTCTTGTACCTGATTCTAATTTGCATCTGAAGCACTAAAGGGCAGGTCAGTGCAGGTTAAATATTTGTCAGCACCGCGTTCAGTCAGGATTCGGGGGCCTCGAAAGGACAGCTGATGAAGTATTAGGAGGGTAACTTCCCTCCTGGGAGGCCCACTGAAATTCCAGGAAGAACAGATCAAAGCAGACTCTTTCATTAGAAAGAGAGGGCCTTTCTTCCTCCCTCTGCTGTGACTTCCCTCTCCAGAACACACTTCTGTTGTCAATGTTCGCAGTCGCTCTTGGTTTAAATTATTTTACAATCATTTTAAAGGACTTAGGGCAAAAGAGTTAGGAGAAGACTGGGTATGAAGTATTAACTGGAGTCTTGCTGACACCGACTGTAGGGTTAAACACGCTTTGAAAAGCACGCTGCTAACATTTAGAACTCTCTGCTGGTCTATCTTGCCAACTTTACAGGAAGATTAAAATTCTAAACCAAGTAGCTCCTTCCTCACAAGCTTTGTACACAACAGGGCCTGAAGCGAACCACTCCCATAAGAAACAATCTGGCCTGATCAAATCGTAACGACGACAAAAAGCATTTTATAGTCTGTGCTATTCGTCATATTGATTGGTCTCGGCCTGTCTGTCTGTGGAATAAATTGGCATGACTCTCTGCAGTCAGGCTTCAGGAAAAACGGGGCGTATTGTCCTGTAGCTGCAAAGTACAGGGTTGTTCTCTTTCAGCTAAGTTGGGGTGCTGAGGGGACGTGGTTTGGTGGGGACCTGGCAGTGCTGGGTTCACGGTTGGACGCGATGATCTTGGAGATCTCTTCCAACCAGGGGGAGTCTGATTCTGTGGGGTCTGTGGGAGAACACGGGTCCACTCGGTTCTCTACTCCTGACTGGTGCAACTCAGTGGATGTTCTGAACGGGCAGCCGAGCATTTGCAAGTAGTTTATCTCTTGCACACGCGCTTACTCACCATTAGTAGGGCTGAATCCATCCTCGTTGGGGTAGTTTGCTGGTGCCACCTGGATAGTAGCAGAGGTTGGGAAAACCAGGATGTGCGTGCAGGAGGCATCCTGAGGGGTGTTCAGCTGAGAGGACTGCAGATTGAGGGCAGTGCTCCGGCCAAACACTGATCCCATAGTGACAGCATCTATCGGAGCAGAGGCAGCGGCACAGGCATTAATTGGCATCGTCTTCAGAAGCTACAGTCGTGTTCAGTTAAATTCCTGTGCATCTGATCTGGATTTGCAAAAGCTAATACATCTGTTTCGAGGTTCTTATCTCAGAAAGAATAAATTGCTAGACGAGCTTGAAATTAATGTCACAAGCTGTATAGGTGTTTAGCTGCATGAATTCCCATACAATGCCCCATCTTCCCTTCCACTCATTCACCGAGATTTTCTTGCAAGTTACTGTTTATTTTTGACAGACACACCTGTACAATTGTGAAATACACCCCGCTTTGGTTGGCATGAACAAAACGTAACTTGCCGTATGTTTTCTCATGTTACAAAAATCTCTGCTTTGAAAATTTTTCAACTCGATGAGTAATTTTCAAGCTCATTTAATTCTGTTCCATGTAGTAATCTTTTATTTCTAAGCTTCAAATATCAAAGTAGTTTGTAAGGATATGTCACCACGCACATTACAAGTACACGCTTCTGGAATTCAGATAAGTAAAGGAAACCTCAAAATATTATTTCAGTTTAACGCTGCGTGTAATAGAACTCTTTAAATAACTTAAGTGTATGGAAAAGCAAGCGGTGTATCCTTACTCCCATTTACATGACCCCTGCTCTTCCACACCACAGACTCTTCTTGCAGCGTGTGCCACCCTCCTTGCACAAGGGCATCGACGTCATCACATTTCAGAACTGCTCTGCCTGGAATCGCATCCTCCCCCAAGGCCAAGGTGCTCAGCTGGACAGCGGCACACAGTCACCTCTCCCCTAGGAGCCTGCACTCCCACCGCAGCATCTCTTGCTGGTATTTTGGGGAGTTCTGCTGGCTCAACCTGTTTTCCACCACATTTAACCGTGCTGGTCAAGGTTGTCTCGTTGGACTCAAAAGCCTCCTAAAATTAACGTGCTTATGCAATAAATATGATAAAAGAAGAAAGGCTTCACTGGCATTTAAGTAGTTGGATAAAATTTACCTGGCATCACAACAAATGACCCCTGTGGCTCCATGGCAACTAAGCAGGCACTGAGGATGGAAGGAGAGTCTGCTGATGAGATGCCGCACATGCGGCACACCTCCTTTAGCTGTTTGCTGATTGTCTGCAGGGAACATTCCCCAAGGAGGATACTCCAGTCTGAAACAAATAAACACGGTGATCGAACAGAACAGAGCTGTGAAATAGCCAGCACTTGCTTGAACACAGCAAAAAATGACTAACCCTTTGCAGTTCTTTAACCCCATTCTGTTCTGGACTGCCCCCCACCACAGGAACCAGGTGCATGGCTCTGCGGACAGGGCAGCCAAAGCAGTTCCTGCAGAGAATTTTACTGTGGCCAGTTGTTGGTTTCCCCCTGAGCTAACTGCATTCCTCAGACAAGTCTCTGAGATGATGTGGTTCTGTAAGAATGAGTCTCTCATTCTACCCGTGACAGGGTAACTGCTGTTCAGATCTTTTTCTAACAAGTCTACTTGGATGTTCACTGCAAATACTGCTTAATCTACACGACATCTACAAGACATGAGGGAGTAATGGACAGCCCAGGGTACAAACAAGCACATTGTTTATGCAAACCAAAAAATCCCGTGCTGGGGTAGGACTGTCGCTCTCAGGTTCCTGGTTTCAGAGGATCAATTCTGGAAGCCATTCTGCCTTGCCCAGTAAGGCCAGGTCTTCATTGCCAAGCCACCGGCAGCACCGGCACTGCTATTTCATACCTTTTAACTCCCCGTGGCCGAGGCGGCCGAGTCGCCCGATCACCACTCTCCAAGGCAGGGATGTCATCTGTACAATGCCAACGCACCATTCCCACAGCTTCTGCAGACCAATTTTACGTGCAGACAACTTGCTCCTCCTGGACCTGGAGAAAGAAGGGAATTGAGGGCAGTATTTAGACTTTTATATAATTATTTCACTGCTTACCCTCTGCAGGAGTTCTCACAGTTCTATGCAGGCCTAACTTACCTTTTACTAATGGGAAGCAGAGAACGCGTGTCTGCTTTCGGTACTGCTATTGCAGGGACACACAGGAGTGGTCAATGTGCCGAGCAATGTACCTCTTGTTCTCGAAGGTAAGATTTGTAGGGAGCATTGGTAGAACAAATCTAACACGGTAACTTTTTTCTTCTGCAGTTTATAGGTTGTGGAAGTGCCAACCGAAGCGTTATCAACGTAACATTACTGCGACATAACATCACACCATATCCTAGCATCGTATCGCATCAGCAGGAAATACGATTAGAAGGGACGTGCAAGAAACTGAAGAGAGCAAGGGATGACGAGTACAGGCCTAGATATGAAAAGTAAAGGCTCCTACCTGTTCGGTAAATCAATATTAACTATGCAGGTTTCCAGCAGCTCCCCGTGAAGGTCAGTGCAGGATGCCAGAAGCCAACGCTGATCGTGAGACAAGCAATAGCCAACAAAAAGCACGTTGTATTTCTGACTGGCCTCTCCAAATGTCTCTCCCAGCTCTGTCTGCTTGTCTTTAATGGGTGCCAGTATGAAAGGAGGCGAGTATAGCTGGATTGGGCTTGGCCTCTGCAATAAAGTCAACCCAAACATCACCAGATAGATCAAAAACTACTGAATGCAAGAAACACAAGCCCAGATTGGCAGTGAGTAGAGGAAAGCGGCGTTTGAAACACTGAATGAGTTGAAGGCAGTCATAGTCAAACGAGGAGAAGGGTGGGCACAGGCAGTTCATTTCTGCTGGTTAAAACCCATGCACTTCAAACCTTATCTAACGATGTCTTGAGAAACTAAGGTAGGAAATCAGTCTTTGGGGAGGGTGAGACCAGTCTCTGAAACACTCAGGAGTTTAAACCAGTTACTCTGTAAATCCTTTGGCTAATACTGATGCCATCTGCTCATTAGAAATGGCTAGGGCATTTTCTTAATTTTCTAGGCGAAATTTGGATGTCTGCAGTGCCGACTGACGACAAACACACGTGAAAAGGGGAAAGCAGAGATCTGATTAATTATGTATGCTACATGCAGGCTGCTCACGAAAACATTTGCCCCTTTTTTTGCTGTGTTTTCCATCTTCAGGAAATTAAACATGACATGCTAAGTGCACGTTAATCAGCTTAGAGGCAAAGTAAGTTACAGTGTTTTCTCGGAGACATTAAGAGGTATCGTGTTTCTGCTTCTGTCACTTCCTAGACATATACCACTCCTGCACCCCAAGGTGCAGGACCAGTGAAGGCAGGGAGATGCTTACAAGTTTATTGCTCTTCCCCTTACACCTCAATAGCTGGAAGTCTGACTGCTGTAACCTGCTGCAAAATCCATCCTGCTGAACAGACACCTTTCTGAGGGAAGCGTGAGGAGAGAATGTGAAGAGGAGATGCCTGGGGTGATACAGCTCTTTGAAATTTTCTGTGAGAGCTTATGTTCTTAAATGAGTAAGGAAATATCTCGATAGCTTGGTTTTATGACAGTTTTGAAACTAGGGTTTCAAGCATGTCTTTATCCCGAGGTACGCGTGCACGTGTTTAGCTAGTCCATCAAATCCAAACAGAACAGTCACTGTTATCTTTCAAAGAATGAAAACCATTCATGGCGGGTAGGATGGGTTATTCTTCCTTGGAAATTCCAGAAACAGGGCTTGAATAGTTACAGTTTAAAAAGCAGGTGCTAGGTCAGCCCACTGAAATAGGGAGATTTCTTTATTGCCTCAGGGAATTAATAGCACATCTGTAATTAGGCACAGGAACTTATTACACATATATGTGTCTACAGACAAAGGCTGGACATAAACACTTTCATGTAGGGTACTATAGGCTAAAACTACAAAACATATCAGAATCCCACGTAACCATGTACATTTGCTCTCACACTGATCTTTAGCCTTTTTAAGCTTCTGGATTTGAGTCATAAAGTAAATGTTTTGAAAGCAGGTAGTCTGATACTTTTCCCTTTTCTATTTAGTGTCAGCTTACCTTTCCCTTTCAGGTCATCATCGTCTTCTGTATCTTGAAAAAAATACTCCTGAAAGTGTTTTCTCTACTCTTTTTTTTGGTATTTGAGAAGGTGGTCACAGTTTATTAACAGAATTTCATTTTCTGGACACCAACACTAACCTCAGGATTTTTGAGGGTCATCTCAATGCTGGCAGCTGGCCCAAAGCCTGTGAGAGACTTGATGTGAATCTGTGTGGGCAGTGGCCTCCTGCACTGGCAGTACACTGAAAACGCCAAGGACTTCAAGTGCTGAATGTAGAAAACCTGTTCATCCTTCATTGTCTGCAGCATGTACTGGCAAGGCACAATCTGTGTAATTCATACGAACAGTAACACGTGATTGAAAGTCTTCAAAGAGCTGCTCATTAAGATCACACCAGACTCACACGTTCATTAGTCATTTAACAACCAGGACACGTTGTATGTGGTATTCAATTATTGGCATCACGGTATCCGTGGCTTCCTATCGGGGCTACTGATGGCTCGCATGACCGGCTGCACCATCCCCTGACACAGAACTGCTGGTTCCATTCCAACCATGTATTAAGGCTGCAAAATCTCTCAGAGAGACTCTTCCCATCTGATGGGAAGTGTCTTTTTACAGGGCAACAGTAACTGAACAGTCCTGTGATACATCAGGAACAGCTGACAAACAGCTTACTAGAAACTCTACATGAATTTTGCTTTCTGCAATAGCACAGAATCCCAGCACAGTGGGGGCTGGAAGGGCCCTCTGGAGATCCCCTGGTGCCACCCCCCTGCTCCATCCAGCAGGGGCACCCAGAGCAGG
>JAAGNO010017580.1:0-10866 GCA_033439905.1 Ceryle rudis
CCTTTCTCACAAAGTTACTCAGGCTTCTCAGATATTAACTGGGAGTTGTCAAAGCAAAATATATATATAAAGCATCAGAAGAAAAAGAATATAGATAGATTATAAATAAAATTAATAGGAAATTATTTATAGGTATTAAAGAAAGCACCTAAAAAGACAATTTGCAAAGGTTCTGTTACAATTACACTAAAAGCATGTCAGACATTATTATAGGCCTCTCCACTAAGAGGCACAGTGAGGAATTGAGAAAGTCACCACAAGTTTGACTGTATACTGTGGCTTGAAGATACAGTATTGGTTGTCTGGAAGCCATGGTAGCTCCTTCTTTAATTTACAAAACCTGATGTCGGTTCAACTTCTGACTAGCCTAGTGGCAGAGTATCTGCTTAGTGTGACATTACTCAAGATGTCTTCATCTTGATTATACCACTTCCTGAAAGGCAGGATAATTTTGTCATAGTCTGTTCACAGAGGATTTTGAAAGATGGTGTAGACAGCCCATCTACTCGGATCATATTAAGTTGTCAATAAGCAGAGTGAATTCTCCTGCAGTCAGAACTGGGTCTTTCAGACCTCCATGCTGCCTTACCAGATTGTAAGGGCCAAGACTCAAGGAACATAGCAGACAATAATGATTTTTATAAAGTTTTGTATAATTATTCATGGAATTCTACACTTTGTAGTGAAGTTCTATAGGGCATTTCAAAGCCCACATAAAGCAAAATGCTTAATGAAATGTAGTTATGTAGGAATTTTCCAGGAAGGCTATTTAATATCCTTTGACTAAACAATCCTAATGCTTCATTTTGTGTTACATGTTCAGAAGAAAATATGATAAAAGGCATAATAAAGTTCAAGCTAATCCAAAATGTAATTTCTTGCAGGATGGATAAATCCAAACTAGCAATAAAAGATTTGAACTAGACCTTTATGTCATGTGAAAATATGGTAACATCTGGAGACTCCGTTTAAAGGATAATGAGTATGACTCTTTTGCTTTAAGTCCTTTTAATATCTAACAATTCTACTTCAATAATTCAAATTAAATCTGCCCATAATGATAGATTTTCTCCTAAGATAAGGCTAGCTTGCTTTGTTTGATCTAATTTCTTCATCAGTATAGCTCACTTTTATCTTTGGTTTAAGTGCAAATTTTTTAAAGAACTTAAGTTACAATACATTTATGCAGGAACTGAGTATGCATATAATCTGCAACAGAAATTCCTTTTAGATGGATAACAATTCAGAGATCAAAAGGGCATTTAAAATGAATGTGGAGAAAAAGTGATTGAAGGAAAAAACACTTCAAAATATTTTCCAAGACTTTAAGAAATACCATAAATTAAGGGTTCATAAAAATAACAACTACAGTTCACATGTTCTTTCCTCTTCTGGGATCAAGCATTTAGAAATATACTGTGGTGTATCTATCACCCAGCTGGTATAATTTAAAGTCTACTGGCTTTGTTTCTCATTACAGACAGAACTGTTCATGTTACTCATTTTCCCTACCATGCTCCATTCTTGACAGTGTCAGAATATATATTACCTACTGGCTTGCACATATGAAAGCCTCCACTGTGTTTTCTGACTTTTTTCATTCTCCTTCCAGCAGATTGCTGAGGGTGTCCACCACTGAACAGGACAGGCTCAGTAGGAAGGGATTAGATAATAGAAATAAAATTTGAGGTTAGAAGAGGACCTGACACGTAGTTTGTGGTTTATTAAAGACATATAGAAAGCTTAATTCACATAGTTACTGGGTTTAAAAAAAAAAAGAAAAAAAAAGAAAGAAATAAAAGCATCACATCAGTAGACCTAGTTTATGAGGCTCAGCAGCATTTTGGCAAAGAAAAGGGGCTGCACACTGTATACTATCAGAGGAAAAAAGTGCTGTGAGTTTCAAATGAGATTAGTTTTCTATTGTTTGTAAAAGCCATCATCATACACAACTACAGCTTTTAAAATATCTAGCCTCCTTACAGAATGTCACAGTGCTCCTGGTTAGTTTTTCTTAAGAAAGAGATCAAAGTCAGATTTTCAGGTCTTGATGTTCTTGTTCACACTGTGTTCTTTCTGTTCTGTCTTTACAACACTGAACAGAACTCAATTTTCCAAGCAAGTGACAAGAGAACACATTTGTCACTACTTTGTTCTTTTATAAACCCTTGAGTGCACTCCAAAGGGGTAATCTGAAAGAAATGTTCACTGGCTATATATTTAGGAATCATAGTTCTCCTCAGTGGACAGTATTCTCCCTTCCTTGAGGTTCTTGTAACCCAAACACCCATTAAGATATCCTCATCAGGGGTAAAACATGCCCGTTGTTCCCCTGAAAAGCTACATCTCTAGATGCCAGAAGAGGATCGGTCCTACCTGATTTCAACACATAATCTGCATATTTACACTACTTTCCCTTTTTGATACTGTTTAGCTTTAGTCAAAATAGCTTGCCTGCTACATGAGAGCTTGACTGATCAATTGCTGAGAATAGATGGCACTGTGTTGAATTCTATGAGGTTAACTAAATTACTTTTAAAGTGAACATTATTGTCATTGTTGCATTAATAAAAATATCAACTAGGTAATGTTTCTTTTTGTCCAGTAATTCTAATTTTGTTTTCTGTTCCTAATTGTAATTAATTTTCTAATTTGTCTGATAAAAGAAGATACCACATAGGAACATTGGAAATGCAGGCATTCCAAGAGTGAGAGCCATTTCTGCCAAATGATTGTAACTCTGAGAAGACACACGGAGAGAAAGAAAGAATAAAGGAGAAGCGTTTTATGTGACAATTGATATAATAGCAGAAAGGTAATTGCCTCCAAGTTTACAAGGCAATAAATGGCTCTCAGAGGCCGTTGAACATCAAAACTATAGGTATTAAAGGTAGGAGACACCTCTGTACTTACCAGACCTTTGAACTTTAAGTGTAGCATCTCACAGAAACCAATATTAGTTTGATAGCTTTTCAAATTTTATTTTATTTTTATTGAAATTTATAGTATCTTTACACGGACCCAATCCTATAAAGAGCATAATGAGAAAAACAGCACGTCACCACAAATGAAGCTCAGCCAAAGGAGACTGTAGAGTCAGACCAAGGTGATAAGCAAGCCAAACTGATTTATGGCATTTGTGTTTGTTCTAATCTGAGTGAAACAGGGCATCCTCATAATGTCAACGGTGAAAAGAGAATCATAACTGTAGTCATGTGACAGAGGGGAGAACTGCCTAGAGGTGTCCCAAAGAGCAAACATGAAAAAATCACACCGAATTCTATTCTGGACAAGTTCCATTCAATGTATTCCTTTTCATATTTCACATGACAAGTACATAGGCACCCCTATAGACCAAGTACACAGTCATCATGTATTGAGATACATGAAGGAGAAATAAAAACTTTTGGGGCGTTAACAGTTCATGGCTACTACCATTTCCAGTTTAGAAAATACCATCTCATTTAATGCTTACTTAAATCCTCAAAAGGTATATAGAATCCATGCTGCAACTTCTATTCCCTAAGGGAGCTGATTTTGAGGAAGTGACCAGGCTTAAGGAGATTTCAAAAATTGTCATCTGAACAGTAAAAAAAGTTTAGTCCAAAGAAAATCAGATATACTAAGATGGTGGTAACTGTAAGCATCTAACCTCTGAAGGTCATGTTGTACTTGTTCAAAATACTCAGTAGGTTAATCTTTAGAAGAAGCTGAGGATGAAAATTAACTGCTTTCATTCTTGAATTGTTGTCCTGTTATCCTTTGGGATTCAGCAATGCTTCTTTCCAAATCTTCTGTATGAAGACTAGAGACACCCTGGGTATTTATTTACTTTTTTGTTGTTGTTTGTAAAAAAATAGTACCTATATATTGACACTGCCATTATTTAGAAAACAAGTCCCTTATGTCTGAAGAAAATAATTACCTTTCCAGTGAGTAAGACATTATCATGTCAATAACCAGTCATAGTCAGTCACCTTCAGGTATAGGCATAGAGTCACACAGGTATATCTTAAAAAAAACAGCTACTTGTTTCACTAATTGTTTCAAGGTTTTTCACCTATTTCGGCCAACTTCATTCAGCAATTTAATTTCTGATCCAGGTAAATGAAAAAACCTGGGAAATCCTGTGTTCTTAATCGTATACTCTGTTTTGGATTTTAATGAGCTATTAACTCTGTTGTTTGTGGTCTAAGGATTCTGGTTCACAACTTTGTGTTCAGATTTTTGTCAGTGACAGTGGCAAGCGTTATTGTCTTACAGCTCTATGTTTTTTAATATTCTGTAGGTGTGGATGTATTTCTAATAGGCGATGTATTTGTTCCATTATTTCTACAGACTTTTTCTTAACTTCATTTTTGCTTTGTTTAGTTGTTGTTTGGTTGTTTTTTAACAAAAGGCAGTGAAGTGTCTTAACAGGTTAGTCACAGATTTTTCTAACTGATACAGAATTGTCAAGATGACCATTTTTCACAAGCACATTTTCACATCAGTGTCATAAATGCTGGAAAGTTACAGATTTCTAGCTCAAATAAAAATTAGACATAAACCAGGCAAGGCTCGACAGAATTTCTGTGGTCTCAGATATGCTGGCTGTCAGAGTAAGTGATTAGAAGGGTCCTTTCTGCTCCTTTACTCCAAGAATCTATGAGACAACGCCAGTACTTAGAGAAAGACACCCAGGCATCATTGTTGCCAGGGCCACAGCTCCAAAACTGCCAGCCATTCCCCTACAAAACAGGCATTCAGCAGCACGTTCATTCACATACTTTGCGTGGGGGTTGCTATGGTTTTGTTATGAAGAGATGAGGAAAGCTACTAAAATATCCTGTTTTTGTAAATAATCACAAAGGATTCTTGCCACCAAACAAACTTTATGGTGCTAACAGTCACTAAGCATAGTTTCCTGGGCCTTAGTCCTTTTTTGAATGGTACTACAGTTCCTTCCTTCCTTCCTTCCTGTTGAGATAATGTCCCACGATGCGATCTTTGAACATCTAGTAGAAACAGCTAACTGCATACAGAAATACTTTCTAGCAATCTCCAAAGTCAGTTGCACTTCACCCAGTTGAAATGCTGTTTCTGCTATTGGCCCTTTTCAAGCTGAACTTATGTTGCACAAATCCTTTTCAGGCATTGTATTATTAAACTGAATGTTTAATTGCTATTGCATGAGTAAAATAATGTTTTGCCACGTCATGCCAGAATTTCAGTTTCTAGACATGAATCAGTCTCTTCCAGCTCTAAAAATGGACATTTCTTTAAGGTTTCCTTTCTTACCTCCAGTTAGGCAATCTGAGATATCAAAACCTTATTATTTCCAGGCCATATAGCCTGGAGAAGAGAAGGCTGAGAGGGGATCTTATCAATGTTTATAAATATCTGAAGCATGGGGGTCAAGAGAATGGCGCCAGTCTCTTTTCAGTGGTGCTCTGTGATAGGACGAGAGGAAATTTGAACATGAGGAAAATTGAACATGAGGAAAAACTTCTTTACTGTGAGGGTGATGGAACAGTGGAACAGGCTGCCCAGGGAGGTTGTCAATTCTTCTTCTCTGGAGACTTTCAAAATCCTCCTGGATCTGTTCCTGTGTGGCCTGCCCTGAGTGATCCTGCTTTGGCAGGGGGGGTTGGACTCGATAACCTCCAGAGGTCCCTTCCAACCCCTACCGTTCCGTGATTTTGTGATTCTGTGACATACTTGATAATCTATGAATTATTTGCAATTCTCTGTATAGTTGATACACCAAAGTTAAATACAGTATTTGTCATTCATCGCTATTTTCACCCACACATTCATTATTTCACAATCCATCACAGGATCCTTCTAAGCAGCTGAATCGCATAATTTTTCCATGTATTAATATTTTGATTAACAGTTTAATAAAAAATTACTCTTAAAAATTGGTAGTGAAGCATAAGCATATTATTGTGAGCAATATACTTGCTGAAAAAATAATTCTGCTCTTTAAAAAAAATATGCATGTGCCAGAAAGAGAATTGTAAAGCTGTGAAAAATGAATCTGTGTAGGTGCTGTTAGCCTCTGAGTCAGCAGCTAACATTTCACGTCTTAAGCCTAAGCGCTCCCCCTACATGCTATGAGCCACCCTTTCTGCATAACTGTGTACCCACTGACTGCTGCAGTCTGAAGTGCCTCAGAGCTTATACAACTGAAAGTGTAACAAACTGATTCACTGTAAATTAACAAAATGCAGCCAGTCACGCTGAAGAGACATTTACCACAAGAGCAACCTCTGTCACGGATGGGGTAGGAGGAGCTGACAACACACGTATTATTGCAGAGAGATTAGTGGTTTTCTCTGAGGCTGAAGGTGAAACACCTGCAAGTGGATTAAATGATTTATTTTATTTCTTTTACAAATGAGAGCAACACAAAATCAATATTTAACAGAGACATACAGGAAAAAAAAAAAGAAAGAAAAAAAAAGGATTTGTTGGTACAATTTCCTATTTACTTAATATTTTTAATTATTTATGCAGCAATGGCACAGTTTATCAACAGAGCTGCTATTTCATAAAGGATAGCTCTCCACTGTTACCCAGTATTCGTAATAAAAGACCTGTTAGTTTTGCTCTCTGCTGGCACACTGCCAGCCTCGAATATGGTCACAATGCCCTGGAAACTGTGTTTTCTTCTATGCCCAGCTCCTTTGATAGCAGAAAGACACCGTGACACAGAGCTGTTCTACTCTGAGTGCCTCTGATAAATTCAAACTGTCAGACACTGCTGGTCAAAGGTAAATGGGACATCAAGGAAAAAAAAGAAGCACTAAGGGAAAAAAGAAGGACTGACCTTTTCTGCAGTGCTCTCTCAGTAGTCAGTGTTTCATACTAGTTTAGCTGTTCACATAGCACTGAACAGAAAAAGGGAATCTCTGCATACAGCATGGCCTCTTTTGGTTTTTCTTTTGTGTGGACTTGTTGCCATGGCTTTTGAAGATGGATAAAGTCTAGTGTAAAGATACAACTATAAATGAAAGATGATAATTTTAATCAAGCTTTAAATTTATTAAGGGAAATGATGCAGTTTACAAAGAAACCCTGATCCATTGTTGATGATACCACCTGAGGATGTGGAAAACAAGACCTGGGCCAAAAGATGCCCTTCCAGCTCAAAATGTAAAGCAGTGACCTGAAAACTGATAAGAAACCTGAGGATGACAGATTTGAGGAAAAAATATTTATACAAGTAAAAGGTATTATTGCTGGACTTACAAGATCACAAGTCAAGCTGAGACTGGGAGTTACCAGCACTTTAAGGAATAGGCAGAGGGTTGGTGCAAATCCAAAGCCAGAGAAAAATCTGCACAAAGCAGTATTGATTTCTTTGCTGACATCTGTGGCATTTAAAAATCAGAATACTCTATGCAATGGCTTCTCCTACAGAGGCAGAGCTTTGACTCACTGTAAAAAGTGAGAGAAATTCTGTGAAGTCTCAGAAAAGGAGGCATCCTTCTATAATGTCCCCATCTGCCAAACCTCATGTGTCATTGCTGTTTTCCATATTTTTTTTTTTTTCCACTGGTTTAAATGCAAGGAGTATCAAGTCTCTTGTTATTTTAAAAGATACGGTTTTATCCGTAAGACCTGATCAAGTAGAATGGACTTTATAGTCCAGTTAAAAGAAGATGATAGAGGTAAAAAACCCCAGACTAGGTGGAAACACTGGCTAGTGGACAAGAATCAATTATTCACTCAGAATCATCTAGAGCTAATCTGATGATCTATCTGCATAACAAATAAAGCTGATGATTTGTCCTGTTTTGTTGAATGCATGATTCATGCTTATATGATTACTCATGAGGCTCATGAAAGCATGATGTTATCTAATCCAAAAACAATCTAAGGAGGAATAGCTGAAACATTTGGACCCTGAGTCAAGCATATGTGTGTTTTTTAAAGTATGAATAGTCCTATTTAATGAACTTCATTAGTCTTGCTCTTACAGTTATGCATGTTTAAGTACATGGCTGGACAAGAGAGATAAGAAACTTGAAATAGGATAATAAAGCAAATGAGTGCAAATCTGCATGAGATGGTAATGGCTTGATGCTGTAAAACATGCATCAGTTCGGTCTGAGAACACATACCATCTGGTAGCCAGTCAGACTAGGCATACTTGCCTGTGCAACTGGGAGACACACTAGTGTGGGTGACCCAGTCAGGGTCCCAACACAAACTTCTGTTTGCTATAGAATAAGGACTATACAAACAAATATGATATGGCTGTTGAAATGGATTCTACATATCAAATGGTAGAGTGAAGAAAGGAGCTGTTGAATTGCAGATGCAGTGCTGCGGTATGGCCTGATGTTGTTAAATGGAAGGTTTCACTGGCAAACTGTCTCCTCTGAAACGGTAGATCAATATTAGAGCATTTTATCACTAAAGAGTTGTCAATGCCCTTATACGGGGTTTATGTGGCAAGGGGACCCACACTTGAGTGGTCCATTGCTGATGAACTTTATCCCACAGAAAGGACCTATTCTGGAGCAGTCTTGAAGAACTGCAGTCTGTGGGAAAGACCCACATTAAAACAGTTCATGAATGACTGTATCCCATGGGAAAGACCCAATGATGGAGCAGGGGTAGAGACTGAGGAGGAAGGAATGGCAGAAATGAAGTGTTACAAACTGACATCCTGGCCTGTATTAGAAATGGCATGGCCAGAAGGGAGGAAGGAAGTGATTGTGACCCTGTTGTCAGCACTGCTGAGACTTCACCTTGAGTACTGTGTCCAGTTTTGGGCATCACAGTATAAGAAAGACATTGAGGTGCTGGAGCAAGTACAGAGGAGGGCAATGAAGCTGGGGAGGTGATTGTAGAACATGTCTTATTAAGAGAGGCTGAGGGAGCTGGAGTTGTTCAGTCTGAAGAAAAGGAGGCTGAGCGGAAACCTTAGTTCTCTCTGGAGCTACTTGAGAGGAGGTTGTAGAGAGGTGGGTGTCAGTCCCTTCTCATAAGTCACAACTGGTAGAACAAGAAGAAATGGTATCAACTTTCACCAGGAAAGGTTTAGGTTGAACATCAGGAAAAACTTACATACCAAAAGGGTTATCAAAGACTGGAACAGGGTGCCCAGGGAAGTGGTTGAATTGCCATCCCTGGATGTATTTAAAAGTTGTCTAAGATATGATGTTTAAGGATATGGTGTAGTAGTGGCCCTGGTAGAGTTAGATAGTGGTTGGACTTGATGAACTTAAAGGTCTTTTTCAGCCATGGCAATTCTGTGTTTCTGTGTTAGTTACTGATTACTGGTCCCATTATTGATTCTGGGGTATGCCACTGGTGATAGGCCTCCAACCGGACTTTGTGCCTTCTAACACAACCCTTGGGGCCTGGCAAGTCAGTTTTCTATCCACCTCATTGTGCATTGTCACCAGGGATGTTAAGGGAGACGGTGCAGCATAAAAGGTGAAATTAGCAAGTATGGATATCCATCATAATTTTACTGCTACTGCCAACAACTAGAAATAGATCTCATTTATGGCTTTTCTGACAACAGTCTTGCTTTTGAATCAGAGCAGCAGCATTCTGGATCAGCTATAATAAAGGAACTGCAATTTATCTACTTCAGAGTAAATTTGAAATTTCTGTTACAAACTTGCATTGGCTAATTAGTCAGTGTGTACATACACAGCTGATAGCAAGGTATGAGTTTCTCCTATCATATGTAAAAAGGCCTATGAAACCTAAAATGGCACATCTGACACTTTAAGAAAGATACCTAATGCAAATGAAACATAAGAAAAATGTAAACCAGCCAAAAGTAACACAAAAAATGCAAAGAGTCTAGAAAACTAGAAACAGAAATAGGTAAATTGAATTCTCCTGGCACATCAGAAGATTGGTTTTGATTCTTACTAAATTAAACAATCACTGTTGCCATTAAACCATGTTCCCTTTCACATCGTGTGGCCAATTCTACTTTCCAAAGATTTTTTTCTTTCTTTATAGGTGCTATTATGATTCATTTGTTCCTAATTCTCTTCTTTGTCTCCATTACAAAACTAAGCATCACTACTGACAGACTCATAATCTTGCTGGTGTTTGTTTATGTCTTCTGATTCTCCTTTGCATGGGAGATACATGATCTTCTTTGGGTATAAGTGATTTTGAATATGAAACATGTATTTATTTCACTGAACATACTTCACCTGTTGTATTGCCTGCTATAGCATCATCTAGTTCTATATTGTCACACATAATTCTGTGTTAATTTTGTTTACTGTGGGATAAAAAAAAAGAAAAGACAAGACTATATAGTGGGAATATTTGCATCCTTCCTTGAAAAATAGCCACCCAATGAAGTACGGTGTTGTATGTAATTGAACATTGGACTATGAAAACATAATGAAAAGTACACAGAACAACAGCACAAATAGGAATCTTTGAACCCTTAGAGGATAAACAGATTCTTTGCCATTTGTGTGGATGTTTCCAAAACCCCTTTGACAATGCTTTATAATGGCACATCACAGCACTTATGAACTGATATATCAAGGAGATTTACTGAAACAAATGGCTCATGAATTGTGGATCATCGGATGAAATCCCATAGCACTCAAACTGTGTTTTACACTGCATTGTTAAATTGCAAGTTCACGCCTTTCATAACTTCTTGTAACAGCTCAATTATTTAAAAATAAAATCTTGATGGATGAAAAAGGATCTTTTTAAAATAAAAACACCTCATTATTTCAGTTTCTGTATGTACATCATAGTTCACATTGGAAGCTTTCAATTTTTTTTTTTTTTGCCAGAATAAAACATTTTGGTCATTGCATGTATGATCCTCAGGATTCAAACAGCTCAAAACCAAAAAGATGACCATCAGTGGGTGTA
>JAAGNO010017583.1:0-17273 GCA_033439905.1 Ceryle rudis
CAGGCTGCTCTTCTCCAGGCTGAACAGCCCCAGGGCTCTCAGCCTTTCCTCCTCAGAGAGATGTTCCAGTCCCTTCATCTTTTAAAACTCTAACTTTGTGATGACTCAGAACACCAATAATGAGACTTCTTCCTTGTCCACTAGCCTTACAGACCAACTTCTTTTCAGCTCCTCTGACATCAACATGATCCATCTTGGTCCTGCTATAACATCTCAGCAGGGCCTTCACAGAGTAACAAGTCTAGGGGACAGAAAAGTCCAGACGCAGGATTTCTCTGGAAGGCTGGTGCATGGCACACCAACCCTCAAGTGGCTCCTTGAGAGGAGATGCGGTGAGCGCCTCTCAGCCACAGGCGAGCTGGGACAGCAGCTCCACTCTTCCCAACAACCAGCAGATAGGTCCCCATGGTAACACCCAAAAGAATATTTACAAAGAAAATAAAGGCATGATTCTCAAGTCTGCTGCTGCACATCATCTCTTATATCTCATTTATATATACATCTCATAGTATCTTATATCTCAAACAATTATTAATATTGTTTCCATCATGTTACCAGTACATTTCTGACATGTAAAAAAATAGACTCAAATATTTACATCTTTTCTTTTGTGCTTTGAAAAGCAGAACCACAAGCGTACATTCCTGTGTCAACCAGAACTTCTCCCCCATAGTGCTGTGAAGTAAAGAACAGTATTTTTGCTGTTAATGTTTTGCTTGCATGTGGCACTGCTGATAGACACAAAGGAGAGGCATGGTAATCCTGACTCACCATCACTCCAGAAAAGGCACCAGAACAAAATCATTGCAACTGGGTAACAACACAACAGCCAAACAGAATCACTTTGCCATCAATTTTATGTCATACATTTAATTAGAATACTGAGAAAAATGTATCTGCTTATTTACGAGTCTTGCATGTAAGGTCAAAGTGGAACCTAGTGCATCCTAAACTGTGCTTAAAGAAAGGAGACCTCTCTAAGTCTTGAAATCAGTTGAGAAGTTACTTGTGCTCCTTCACAACTGATTACGAACCCCATACGGTTGTGTTCAAGCAGATACTCTGAACAAATTCACTGTACAAATACTGGTGAATAATTATTTTATTTACAATACGATGTTGGATTTAAAAAAAAAAATGTGTTGCAGATTATCCCATGACGTCGATGAATATGATGAATTGTTGCATCATGCTGCTGATGTTCTGCAAGACAGATGTGCACTGCCTGCATGATTTCGGGTTAGCATAATAAACATCATGTTTTAATGTTAGATCGGAGTAAATCAGCAAGAGTCTAAGGCAATGAAGTTGCTTCACAGAAACATGTCCAATCACTTTTGGACTCAGGCAAGATTTTCTGTTTATAAAGAGGTGACTTCTTGCTTAAACTGAACTTTGCATAAGTTACATTCCCAGGAGGGAAAAAAAGAAAATAAAATCAAATCCATAATTACAGGTGCAATATCATTCACTGAGGAAGGCAGCTTTTCAAATTTAATTATACACCCTAAACGTACTTAGCTAATCGGATCAATTGCAAGTCACAGAAAAGCACATTCTAATTTTCAAGACAGATGAAATTTTGCCACCTCTCAGCTTCTGTGAGAGCCAACATCAGGTGAAAAGATAAACCAGACAAGCATGTTTTCCAAGCATCACATTACAGCAAATCTTGTGACTCTTGTTTGCAGAGATGTTCCCTGTAGATCTTTGATTTGCTAGGGCTGGTTTTATCTTGCTGAGCCTCTGCTGGGCAGCAACCACCTTTCTGAGGAGGCCACAGTACCTTTTTTGACAGGTCCCATTGTCCTTTCTTGCCCCAGGAATGCAGCAGGCCAGTTCTCAAAAGCCTCTATATGAATTTATGGGGGCAAACCTGAACTTCTATGTAGAGAAACATACTATTTTGAGATTTCACCTAAGGGGTCCTTCCCCAGACCATAATTGCTGCTCTTACTCTAACAGATCTGCAGCAGACTCTGAAGGAATTTTCTTCAGGCACTTGCTCCAGCAACACGGCCGCTCTCCATACACTGCAGAACTGGGGAGGCTGGAGCATCTGTCCAGCTCTGCAGGATCTCTACTGAATAACCACCCCCCACAATAGGAAGGTAGTTGGTGTGTTGTGACTCTGGATCACCAAACCCTTCTGGCTTCCTTTATCTCTTCTGTATTATCATCCCATTCTCTTTTCTGCAACGGTGAGTTCTTTGAGGTGGAGACCACCTCCTCCCTGTCACTGTGCAGGGGTTACTATAATGAAAAATAAAGCTTAGAGTACTGCAAGACAATCACATTTTCAGTGCTTCAGCCACTAGACACACCTCTCTTCACAGACCTCTGGTAATTCTGCTTTGGTCTCACATACTGTTGTTCACATGAATGGTCTTGAAGGTACTCTGAGCAAAAAAAGGCAAAATTGAGGCCACCCCCTCCCAAAGATTTGCGGATGTTAAGATCAATACTGCAGCCAGTCAGTAAATAGAAGGCAAAAATTAACATACACAAAAATTGCCCATTTGCTTTATGGTTCTGTTTCCTTTAATTGTAAACATCATCTTAAAAGCTGCTGATGACACAGCAGTTGCAAAATGAACAGCTCTGATCACAGCACGCTCTCAGGTTGGCACAAAGGCACTCTTAGAAGGAATTAGTGCTGTGTTATAATTACATGGCTATAATATCATTTATTATTTGCGATATTTGCAGTTACTCGGAGGTCCCAGTTCCATGGTAGTGGCTGTTTGTTTAAAAACACAGTTTCTCAAAGAGCTGGCTTAGCAGAGAAAATCAGAGACAACAGGTAGATGTAATGGGCAGGCGAAAGGCACAGCAGAGAGATAAGAATAGCCTGACAGCTGGGCCAGATAAAGTAACCAGTATTTTCCTCTTTTTAAATAAATTTTGGCACATGTAGGGGCAGGCAAATCAAAGCAATTCAAACACTGCCAGAGCCCTATTGACATCTATACAGTGCGCTGCTTCTGTATGAAAAAAAAAACGAATTTCCTCTAGAACACTCTCCAACCTCCAAGGACAGGGAACGTGCCCCAGCATCACCCTCTCTAATCTCTAACAAATAGAGGAAGCCTGGGCTGGAAGAAAAGCACCGAGAAGCGTGAGGATCCCAAGGAAAGGCAAACAGAGGGACAAGGAGGAGCAGAGCAGCTAGGAGACCATCAGTTGTACAAGAAAAAACACTGGCGAGCAATATGGCCCCAGCTGCATGAGAGGTGGGGTGCTAGGCCTGGCCAAAGCCCGGTGTGGCTGGTGTCTCACCGAGAGTGAATGTGGGGACAGCTCTAGAGAGCTCTCCCAAATGCAAATAACTTGCAGCTCCACAGTGTCCTGGGCCAGAAGCAGTGCCTCTGGAGAGGACGTGGGAGTCTTCTCCTCTCTGTTCGCTCTCTGACCCTACAAAAGCATTTAGTTTCCACTACATCTTCCAAAGACTCTCGTAGCTGAACTAGATCTTGTATCAAGAATTACTGTTGTTTGTTTGTTTGTATCCTCTCACCTCAACTTGAAATTGCTGCTGCAGAAGCAGTGAGCACAGCTGCTCCTCATTCATCTTCTCTGCACAGCTCCATGTTACAGATTTCAACCCCATCCTCATTGAGTCACCTCCTCTGGACTGAAGAGCTGCACTCCACTGAGGCACTGCTTGTGCTGAAGCTGTTCATCAGGAAATTCTTTAATCCTCTTAAAATGGCCAGTAAATTAAAGCAAGACCAGATCCTCTTTGAATCTTACTTATTTCAGGTGTGCTGCTCTCCTTTTAGAGAGGAGGAACTGAAGCACAGAGTCTGCAAGGCTCCCCTGGCTTCCAGAGGCAGCACACTCCCTCGTCCTGGGGCAACAAGGAAAAGCCAGGCCACCCAAAACCATCCCGGAGAGCTCTGGGCAGCGCTGCCACAAAGATTCTCACTGTTATCACCTAATAAAATTTAAGACACACACACACACCCCCATATTGCAAATAATCACTTGCCACTTTTATTTCCTCACATTTTTTTGCTTACTTGCAATCATGGGAACATTAGTGGAGACTGGAGTTTCAGTTTGGGAAATGGATAGTCCTCTCAGAATACTTTTGATGTTTTATGGACCTCTAGACATTGACAGACCACACGCTGAGTAACGCCGCTGTTCAGCGCTGTACCAAACAGCCAAACGGGAGCTAAGGGGACAAAACAAGTTTGACTCAAACTGCCCTCTGTGGTACAACTAACTGCTCAGGAATTTTCTGCATATATTCAAAACCGCTTACACGTGATCTGATGCTCATTTCCCATGTTATAAATTCACATGTATACGCTTGAGTGTGGTTCGCTGTCTCGGACCTGAGGCACGAGAGAGATTAATGTTTGCTGGCCAAGATGCATCTTAACGTGGAGGTAAAGCCAAGAGCCAAGGGGTTCATAGCTAATTCAGCTATGGGGGAATATATGTATATTCATATCTGCATATTCATAGCAAAGTCAGCTATGAACCCCCAGACGCAGCACGAACAGTATGCAGCCAAACCCCGGTACGAGGCAGGGAGCCTGTGTTTTTAGGGCAAATGCTAACAAACACCGACTATTTTCTCACAGTAGCTGACCTATGTGCAATTTTTTTATGACTCATTGAAAACTTGGAACAGCTGTTTAGAAATGGTTGGTAAATTAAAGCAAGACTGGAGTGGATCGGCAATTGTAGCAAACAAAACGTTACAAACCTGAGTGATAAATTGCAGGAGATGGCCAGAATGGAAGGCTCTCGAGGCTGCTGTTGCAAAGGATCACCCATGAAAACAGAATCACTGAACAAAGCCAATATATTCCTATGAATTTAACAATTTCTTTTGCTTTTAACTATCACCGCTAACTTTATCGATCATAAACTGGAAAAATTCTGATTGAAAGAATGAACATTTCACATCTGCTTGAATTTACTACTAACTAACTGACATCACAATTCCAGCAGTTCGTAAGTTTCCACGCTGGTCAGCATGCTGTGACCTACAGGGAAAATGTTATGCTGGCCTCACTGCAACAGCAGTGTTAAAACCTAGAAAACGCAGAGTTATCAGTATTTTAGCAATGGCATTTAGATGGATTCAACTAGCTGAAAAACTAATATGATACTCTGAGGTTGTGGAAAAGAAAATGATTGAGTCCATATGTTGTGGAAAATACAGGGGATAACAGCACCCTGCTGCAGAGACTAAATATGATACTTCCAATCTATATATCTGAAGATTATAAATATTTGTTTTATATTATTTAGACTTGTCAGTAGATCTAAGGAAGCCACAAAGAAGTTTATACTGAGAGAAAGTCTGGTGAATGATAACAATCCACACAAAAATCCCCCAAACTCTACAAAGTAGGATTATGGCAACATTTTTAGCATTCGGTATCACATAGTCCTTTGGAAACAGAAGAACTCCTGTTCTGCCTCAGTAGCTCACCTAATTTAATACCCTGTTTCTGTCAGCTACGACCCTTAGAAGTTCCAAATAAGGTTCAAAAACGTGATGGAATAACTTGCCCACAGCTTATTCCCAGTTTGTAACGTCTTCACGTTACAAGTTATAAGTTTATATTCCTTATAAAATGTTTATCTCCTCTAACAGTTGCATATTCTTACCATCCACATAAATACCAGAGCTTCCCTTGTATCTCACAGGCTACTGAGTCAGTACTGTAGAAGGACCTGCATTTCCCAGGATTACACCTGGATCCTTCTAAAGAAAAATTTCCAGCTCTACAGTTCAGCAGCTACGTCTGAAAGAGTCACCCCAAAATATTTATGGGCACATATGACTTGCTTTCATTAATGACCTAGGTGTTCCATTCTGCAGTTCCATTCTGCACCTACAGATCCAGTTTTCATTGAATCACAGAATGGTGGGGGTTGGGAGGGACCTCTGGAGATCATTGACTCCAACGCCCCTGCCAGAGCAGGGTCACCCAGGGCAGGCCACACAGCAACAGATCCAGGCAGGGCTGGAAAGTCTCCCGAGAAGGAGACTCCACAGCCTCTCTGGGCAGCCTGGGCCAGGCTCTGTCACTCTCACAGGGAAGAAGGTCCTCCTCAAGTTGAGGTGGGACTTCCTGTGTTTTACCTTGTGACCATAACGTCTTGTGCTATCCCAGGGCACCACTGAACAGAGCCTGGCACCTTCTACTTGACCCCCACCTGCAGATATCTGTAAACATTCATCAGATCCTCTCTCAGGCTGCTCTTCTCCAGGCTGAACAGCCCCAGGGCTCTCAGCCTTTCCTCCTCAGAGAGATGTTCCAGTCCCTTCACCATCTCTGTAGCCTCCGTTGGACTCTGTCCAGTATTTCCCTGTCCCTCTTGAACTGGGGAGACCAGAACTGAACAGAATACTGAGGGTCTCACCAGGGCAGAGTAGAGTCAGTAGTACTGACTTCTTGTTGTCAATTTAAACCAATTCCTGCCCCCCTTCTCTTCCTCCCCTCTCTTTTCAGTCGTGCCCATCTCCAGAGTGCTGCAGGTAGTAGGAAGGGAACAATCGGGACCTCTCACCCCAGGGAGCCTCCCAGCATCACCACCACAGGTGCTTTATTCCAAGTGCACACCGTCAAGCCACAAACAGGGATGATACTTGAAATCAATGAGAATGCAGACACATCCAGTAACAAAGCAGCCATCCCAAATGGCAATTAATTAAACCCCACTATCAGAATTGTCTTTGGGGACCAGGGGAACAGAATCATCCTCACAAGGATGAGGAGGGAACCGTGGCCCACATACTGCCAGTGAGCCAAAGGCTGGAGGTGGAGCGAGTGGGAGCACCTGGCTGACGCTCCAGTCCCTGTCGGCACACCTGGCCCCAGCTCTCGCCACAGGGCTGAGCACCCCACTGCCCTGCAGAGAAGTTTATACATGTTTAATTACAGGTAAGGGCCAGGGAGAGCTCGGCATTGAGTCTCCACCTTTTCTTGCCTCTTTTTATTTGCAATACTTAATGTTCCATAATGGATCACGTGGGATCTGCACAGGCTGTGGCTACAAGGTACTTCGGTTGTAGAGGCAGTAAAATTAGAAACGCTCGGGCCACCAGTGCAATTCAGTGAATACGTTTGGCAAGACACAAAGAATTAGTGCACTGGAGACCAACCTTTCAGGAACAAGACAGGTTTCCTCTGAGCATTAATTCTGAAAGGAATGAGGCTGTGCCTTCAGTTCAGTCTTTAATAGTATTCAACATAAAAGCACTACAGATAATATCCCATAATCGGTGATTTCTGATCAGGAGAGTCCAATAAGCAATTTTCCAGCACATAGTGGAACTAAGCTACGGCTGTAATCTGGAAAAACAAACAAAACAGAAAACACAGGCAAACCAATTTCAATATTTTGGCTGTCAAAAGCCTTTTGAGGGTCCAGCCACATCTTCCATTAGAATTAGCAGCCAAAACCTCCAGTTCTGCTTTGGAGTGCTCACATTTAGAGTTTCCTTACTGTGTACAAAACAATATCTTTTATTGTTGCTTAGCAGTGGTGACTCCCTCACTGCCAGTCTTGGTCCAGAAAAAATAAAAGTATTGCAATTTAATGTAAATTATTTTATCTGTTTTGTTGAAAAGAAAAAGGTTGGAAAAACCAGTTTGAATTCAACTCGCTTCAGCAGGAAAGTTCAGTTGTACATCCCCTCTTTAAAATTAGTGTACATGGTTATTCTTCATTTCTGAATCACACCACGTGCTCTTCCCTACAATAATTGCTAACTGAAGTCAACAGCAGTACTGTCATCCATTTTAATGGGCTGGGATCACGCCACGAGACACAAAATAAAGACACTTCTTGTTTCAAAATGCTCAGGATCAAAACAAGAAAAACACAAGAGACACACTGGGAAACCCAGAGGGATGAATGACTAGGAATTTAATTTCTCATTTATTGCTAATATTATTGTTGACTCGCTTGTTAATGTAACATAGCACTTACATTAAGGGATCTGTGTCAGAGTGACCCACTAATGATGATTTGTATCTGCTGCCAGGGTAGGTGGACATAGGAGAGACTATTTTGGTGGTGTTCAGGGGCTATTTCCCTGTCATTTGGGGGATTTAAAGCTCTTAAGCAGTTACAGGCTTGTTTAGTTTTTAATAATTAGAGCTGGCTGAATTGTAAGTCAAAGAAGACAGCGGCAGGATCCGGGGCCTCTGCTATCTAGAGTGCAATCACGGCACGCAGGAGAAAGCAGGACCTCCAGGGCTGGTTTTCCTCCCCTCCTCACTTGGTGGGGAGGCTGGAAGACACTCCTCATTTTCTGGCCCAATGCCCCAGCCAGCTCAGCTATGTTTCTGCAGGTAAAGGCAGCTCCTCATTGCCGAAGCCAAATGAAGGACAGGTTTTCCTAAGCCCGAGGTCATTCTGAGTGTGTGACTGGCACTCATTCTTTGGGCAGGATGGACCAGAGCTCCCTGCTGCGCTTTTCCTGTGTGGCTGCACAAGCACCAGGCAGTGGCAAAAGCCCTCTTTTTCCCAGTACAACCTGCATTCCCAGTGGAGGGCTCACCAGCACAGCTCTACTAGCAAGCCTCTCCTAGTGTACGCAAGCCTAGAACAGTCAGAAGGGTACACCCCTCCAGGACAAGCTTCTTGAAACACTTCCCATCGGGTTTATTCTTTACTGGGGGTCACCAGTTGTGAATGGTTAACAAAACTCACATGGGAAACATCAATCTGCAAGACAAGGAAAAATCAGCTGCTTGCAGTGGCTGCCATGGACGGACACGCAGGGAAGGCTGTCCTAATACCAGTTTGGCTTGATTTTGTCTGGTTGCTTTTCAAAACAACATATTTACTATTCCAGCTAGGAAACTGGTATTGCTTCCGGATGGAATTGGGAAGCCTCCACCACAGCGAGCATTCGTGGACACAAGCATCCGAGCAGAACAGGCTGATTAAAATAGGCAGAACACAATTAAAAATATTTGAGGGGCAACTAAACAACTGCTGCTTCTAATCATGGGTGATGTTTCTATCTGTGCAAGTGGGTGTAAAATTCTTCTGTTATTAAGGCAAAGCAGTGGGGAACCAAGCCTGTGGCTCACACCGCAACAGCAATCACCCCATCTCCCACCCCTGGCCTCCAGGACGCCTAGGAAAGCCAATACCAGCAATAAATCAATAACTCCCTCCAACTTCACGTCTGGGCTGTTTGATTTAAATCAGGATCATACAGAAGCCCTCATATATCTATAGCAAACACTGGAAGGAGAAGCGGGCAACAGATAATCTACAGGTCCTTGCAAAGCCAGATTCAAACCAAAAGCGTTTCTTGCTGTTCTTTCCTTAACTGCGCTGGTGTTTTATCCACTCCATCTATGACTATTTAGACTGAAAGCTCTTCAGGCCAGGGACCACCTACTGTGCTCATGTTCCTCCAGTCTCCGGAACAAGGCTTCCATTTTTGCTGGTTCTCCCTAGGCTAGACCATAATAAATATGATTATTTTAACAATAACACACATTAATAATCGTTAATGCATTGCTTGAATTTTCCTTTGAAACGCAATCTGTGCTCTCCTCCCTCTCAGCAGTTTCATCGTTGGCTGAACTCCTCTCAGTTAACGGAAAGTGCCATAGGTAAGTTGGTTTTTTCCCCCATTATCAGCATTTTTGATCTTTGAGCAATTTAAGGCAAATACATCTGTCTCTGCGACTGCGAATGAGCTCAGCTGTTGGGGGTTTTCTTTGTGGTTTTTTTGTTTTGGTTTAGCTTATTTTTTTTTTTTTTTTTAACTTTTCTGAACTTGCAAGTTATTTGCTAACAGCAACTCAGCATCGCAGACAGGACACAACGCCGGCACCCTGACCCCAACTGGCAGCTCTCCCCAGTCCCATCAATGCTCTTGGAGCCTCGTGCCCCTTTGCACTGCTGGGCTGGGCCCAAGTCCCAGTTTTGTATAGAACCAGCCCCTTTCAAAGCCCTTGTCTTCCCGGACTCCAAAATGGGGCTCTACCTCCTTTAACTGCACGGGGCTGTCTGCTCATGCAGAGGCATCTTCTAGCTCCTGGGGATGTGGGAGGCCAGTACGTCGCTGGGGGAGTGGGTCCAGGTCCGTGCCGGCAGCACCGAGGAGTGTGCAGGGGCACTGGGGGGTGCTGGGGAACAGCTGCCTGGCGCAGAGCCATCACCTTTCTGGGCAGGCGTCTGGCAGCCAGAAAAATCTCTCTAAATGTTATGAACCTCACTGGCACGCCGAGGTAAGGCAAGTCAACCAATGCCACCCTGGCCCTGAAAATAACCCCGCTGCCAGGGCTGCTGGTCGGCATCCAGCTCCCGTGTGCCCGCGGAAGAGGCTGCCGGTGTCGGGGGGCTGGAGGGGACTGGCCACGCTCTGCCCTGCCCGGCTGTGCCCACAGCTGGCTGTGTACTGGAGGGAGAAGAGTCCAGTCCCCTCATGGAGCAAAAACCCAGCATTTCAGCTGGCTGTTCGGCCTTAAAGAGCTGTCTTCCTCACACAAAGAATTCTTCTCATGTTACTCCACATCAAACATGATTATTTATAGGAGTGGTAGCTATGACAGAGGGACCGGGGGGCCCCATCGCTGACCAAACCCCACCATGCTAAGCACTGCAAATACAGAGCAAGGAGATGATCCTTTCCCCAAAGAGCTTACATCTAAGCATAAAATGGAAAAATCTCATTATTGACAGATTAATGACAATCTGTCAGAGCAACCACTCCTATTAGGAGTGTCTTGTGCAGAAAAGTAGTACAGGGCCCTTGCAATTAGCTAAGGAGAGCTAATCTGATGCAAAAATGGAATGGTAACCTCCATGGTAATGTCACATTAAAAATGGTGAGTGTGGTAGGAGTACACGCAGACACCTTCAGCACAACATGCAGGTGGGTAACTCTCAGGGAAGAGGCCGATGGATAAATTTCTTTGTGAACTTGGGAAAAATATGCAACGTACGTGTCCTTGGAATGGGTGTTTCTTAAATAACACCCGTGGATTTTCCTCTTTCAGCCCTGTTTACCGAGATAGTTTTAATACTAATGCTACAAAACCAACTAAATGACTGATAGGCTGGAGGTTGAGGGGTTTTTTTTTTGCAAGTTAGTGCTACAGTTGATAAATTTATCAAAAGATTTTCCTCAGACTGGGGGGTTGGACTCCAGAGGTGCTTTCCAACCCCTGCCATTCTATGGTTCTATGAAATTAGGGCTTCTTTTTGAACGATCACTCGTAATTCAGTTGCTAATACTGGCCAAACACAGTGCAAAACTTCCCGAGTCACACAGCTTTCAGAATTACAAAAAGTTAGACCAGCAAAGGGCGTAAGTATTTGTTCTACGTGGACAAACTGCATCTACACGCAGGGCTTGCAACAGCCTAAGGGCAATCTCACACTACTCTCATTCACTCTCACAGGTACCATCTGAGATTGGAGAAGCCTTTTGCTATCCAGTACCATATTTGATAGTGTTGGCCCTTGGATGGTATCTAAGTATATATGTTAAGTAATGCAAACTAGAAGGGGCTTGAGAAAAAAAACAATCTCGCATCCTCAAGTGGTGTAAATGAGGGTGCACTCATGCACACCGGTAAAAATCACGCTGATTTACACAACGTGAACATTTGGCTCTTTTCCAAGAGGTAAGGACTTACTGCTCAGGGGGAAGAAACAGCCCACGATGTTACTTCACATGGGCACGTGATTTTCCCAGTGTTATTACTGGGTAACTCCCATGTGGCTCCTCTCACCCTCAGGAAGGAAAGATTCTGACCTCAATATCAAATGAATTTACCCAGACTGAAATTACCTTGGACATAAAACACCCAGGCCCCCAGCTAGGGCCCAAGGCACTACGGTTGTACCATCAATGTTTAACATAAGCATTAGGACTTCTGAATTTTCCCACATTTATTGTGACACGTCCTGCTATTTACTCCTGCTATGCGATCACCAGGATCCACACCGTGCTTGGGTCTACTCCTGCTGTCTTCATATTAAAAAACCACCCCAAATTCAGTAAGACCTTCATCACTGACTCATAGCAGGTGTCTAGAACCAAACATCCCTGCAGCAAGCAAACTATTTTGCACTGAAATGCAAAATATACAGGTTTTCTGTAGACATAAGGCAATTGTTCCAGAGTGCTTGCTGATCAACAGGCTGAAACGAGTGTGCTAAGTATGAGCAGAGTGAGCTTGGAATTAAATGAAAGCATATGACAGAACACAAACGAGGCAATTCCACATCTCTAAAAAACTAAGATTTGTCAAATTTTGAAATGGCAGCCATTGGTACTTAAAGAAATCTATTTGTAGCTTATGTACTATAAGAAACTTCCAAGTACGAAGGAGAAACTGCTCCAGATCTCATACAGTTAATGTATTATACCAGAAAACGCCTAATTTTCATGTTTCTCATTGACACGCACTGATATACATTATGCCATTTGAAAAAATGGCATCTTTGTCTGCACTTAATAACTACAAGGCGTGGGTAAGAAAGAGCTAAAGCGTAAAACCCCTAAGGACAAGGCTTCATTGTGAGAATTAAATAATTATTACAATGCAAAATTAGTCAGAGCAATATCTCTGGTTTACTTCAAGTGCTACAAGGTCTGATCCAGAGCTGAATTTACTCTAGTTACGATGGCACTTCACTCTATTTTTTTGCATAATTAAAGGGGCAAAAACCATGTTGTATTGTAACCAACCAGGTTTTTTTATTTACAAAATACGGTTTCTGATAATAACAAGCTTTAGACTTTCAACTTGCCATAGTTTTATTTGTAAGTGTATCTGAATTTGTTTCTTTTTATGTGAAAAGCTTCTTACCAAAAGAAATTGGCCACGCAGGGAGGAAACAGTGGGGTTTGTGTCTGTCTTCCTCCAAAAGTGACAAATAGATATTATTAGGAATTTTGAAATTAATAATTTTGAGGGGAAAATAATGTTCTTTTAAGTACCATTATAAGCTCCACACAATAGCAGCCACGACATAGGGTCTTGCAGCTGGCACTGCACTTACAAATAATGCCTGTATTTAAATTCAGTCAGCTTCTATATTTGCCAAAAGAAACCTGGTACGTAAATTTTCCTCGGTAGAGGAGCTGTGGAAATGATTCATAAAAAGTGCTGCACGAAGCTGTTAGCATTAAGAAACCTGTTACATACCTACCTGATTATGAATTATATTGAGTAGCATCCTCCCATTCAAAGCCAAGAGCAGAACATCACTGAGCTAGATACAAAAAAAATATGAAGAAATAAATGAAGAAACACACTGCAGCAGGTCCAATTGGCAGGGCTAAACACCTCTTCCTCCTGCCATGGCAATAGAACAGAAAAGCCCCCCAAAACAAGACAAAAAATATCCTGCTGGGGGTCCATCACGTGTGGCCCACAACCCAAAGCCTCCACTGAAGCTTCTCCACTCCTGCAGCACAGGTCTTTTCCTTCAGGAGAGGAAACACTTTTTTTTTCCTGGAGTGTATGCAGATCCAACCTGACGACAGCTGAAATATATGTCATTCTAATGGGTTCTGTCATAACTGGGCAAAACACAGCAATGTTAGAAAGCATTTATCAAAGATATGACAGGGCTTTCAAATTATGCTGCCTTTCAACCCACTGCTTAATAAAAATGTGTGAAGTGATAGAACACTTTACCTCGTCAACATCACCAGCAGCAATAGGCTGAAGTTTCTTTGGGAGCAGCTATGCAAAAGTAACTTGACTGAACTTCAGAGTTGTAATTATTGAAACTACAGTTGAGGGATTTTAAAACGATACCAACCACCTGCGAGATAAAGTAATGATTTAAACCTATTATCTTTAAAGCAAACATTTCACCTCCAATAAAACTGCTTGCTTTCCTTTCCCAAGATGGGCAGAAATTCCCTTGTTCTCACAAGTCCTCCTGCAGGTCCCTAGAGAGGGGAGGCTGGTGTGAGGACAGGCTCCTGCTGCCACTGAGAGACAATTCAGCTGCAGACTTGAGTAGTAACCTCTCTCGAGCTTTCTACACTGCCTGGCATTTATTACATGGTACCTCAATACAAATAAGAGTAAGGAATATATTACTGTAAATTTTCAAGAGCTTGCTGGGAAAACCACAGCCCTTATGCCCTTGTTGGACGAGAGAAGTTTTTGCATTGATTCAAGTAAGGTGGAATCAGAGAAGCTCTTGTCCTGCTGAAGACTCTGACCAGTCTCCACTCATTTCAGCTACAAAAACAAGTCCCCATCTCATGCCACCCTTCAAGCACACGCCAAACGTCACTTGGTTTTTACACACAAGAATCATAGAACCATAGAATGGTAGGGGTTGGAAGGGACCTCTGGAGATCATTGAGTCCATTGCCAGGAGGGAGGGAGGGAGGGAGGGAGGGTGGGCCAATGGTCTCCTGGAGTGCATAAAGAAGAGTGGTAGAGATTGAGGAAAGAGAGAGAGTCCAACGGAGGCTACAGAGATGGTGAAGGGACTGGAACATCTCTCTGAGGAGGAAAGGCTGAGAGCCCTGGGGCTGTTCAGCCTGGAGAAGAGCAGCCTGAGAGGGGATCTGATGAATGTTTACAGATATCTGCAGGTGGGTGTCAAGTAGAAGGGGCCAGGCTCTGTTCAGTGGTGCCCTGGGATAGGACGAGAGGTAATGGTAGGGAGGGGAAACACAGGAAGTCCCACCTCAACATGAGGAGGACCTTCTTTCCTGTGAGAGTGACAGAGCCTGGCCCAGGCTGCCCAGGGAGGTTGTGGAGTCTCCTTCTCTGAAGGCTTTCCAGACCCACCTGGATCTGTTGCTGTGTGGTCTGCCTTGGATGATCCTGCTCTGGCAGGGGGGTTGGACTCAATGATCTCCAGAGGTCCCTTCCAACCCCTACCATTCTATGATTCTATATTGGAAGCCTGAACAGAATTTTTAACTCCTATATTAAACAATTATTCCTTTGGCAAGAAAACAAGTTTTCAACAAGTTCCTGATTTTGTAGGGGTTCTCCAGAGGTATTCAGCCTAAACCATGCAGGGCACAGGTGTTCAGCCCCAGCTGCCTGAAGGGACCTCTGGCAGAGCAGCAGCTACCCAGACAATGGGATTGGTGGGCAAACTGTGCAGAGCTGGCTGGGTTTCTCACGCATGCAGCACCCTCACATCCACAACCTAATTTGGAGACAAACGCCATTAAAAATAACCCGTGATCTCAGTTCAGCCTTTCAGGGCCATAGGGTTTTGCCTGAGAGTGGTCTTTTACTCACATTCAATACCTGAAATAAAATAACCACACTGCCAGTTTTCAGCACAGTGGGAAATCCTGGCTCGTGACATCCCCAAATGGGACAATAAGAATATATGCAAAGAAATCCTTGCAGTGGCTGTGGGCCAGATTTTTCATGATGCAGTTTCCCAGAGAAGCTGCTTTTCAAGCTGGAATTTCACCTCATCTGTGCTGAAGAAACTCCAGTGGAGCTGCACGGGTGAACCTGGGTTTTTTTTATGTGTAACCTGCTATCACATTTTTGCCCAGAGAATTTTGTGCCGTATCTTGGCATCATTCTTTTTAACAACCCGCAAGACAATTTTCTCCAAAGAAAGCTCTTATTAGGCTTTATATCTATGACCTTAGGTCATCTTTTATAGTTTAATCTACACAAGCTTAGAAATCAAGTTTTGCCCGTGGTAGCCAGCCCATCAATTCCTTCGATTGTCCGGCACAACTTCCAATTCTCACAAGCAATTTGACAATTGTATTTCTCACTGCATGTTATGAAGTCTAGTGCTGCAAAAATAATGAGACCTGGAATTACCCACAGCATTGCAAGCCTACTCAGTTAACCATGAATTTTCAGGTGATTTAGATGTTTGGATAACAGGCATCCTATAGGCCAACCTGTCATATTACTCTGGTCACAAAAATGCCACGTGCCCGTCTCCTCGCTTGCACGCAGGTCACCTCTCAGCCTCTCCTTGAACCGTCAGAGGATACAGTCGGTAAAATATGTTCTTTTTAATGGACAGTTTCATAAATAGCAGAGCCCTTCAGCTCCTAAATAGTGCTCTTGGGTCATTTACTAAGGTTTGTAGTTTCTTAGTAAGGGCTAGATGAATCTTCCTGGGTGGGAAAGACAGAAGAAACCTGGGTCAGCTTGGTCCACTAGAGGCACAGACTCTTCTCATGGTGACTTCTGTCACGAGGGGCTGAGGAGGGGGTGCCCTGCCCTTACCCTGTGGTCCTGCACAAGGAAGGTCCCTTGCCTGGCTACTCTGGAGCCAAATGGCCTTACAGAGCAGAAAGCCACCACCCGCGGCCAGCCCTTTGCCGGGGTTGAGGACACTTGGCACCAGCTCCCCAGGAGTGGACTGGTCACAGCTCATCTCCTGCACAGAATAACTTCCCAAGGGCAAAGGGGATCCAGGAGGTGGGAAGATGGAAGGAATGTCTGGGGAGTGAGGCACCATGGCAAGGTAGCAATCCCCAGTTCCTGCTGGGAACTGGGGAGGAGGATCCTCATCCCAGATGCCAGGACTGGGTGCTCAGGAGCCCCTGGTGGGACCAGGGCTCCCAGCAGCAACGATGCTGCAGGTGGTGGCATCGTAAGTAACGTAAATGTAACAAACCATAAATCACATGGTTTATGGAATGTGAAGAATTTTTTGAACTGTGGTATGATCGTGTAAAATTATAAAATAAATCATAAATAAAAAGAAAAAATCAGTAAGGCTGGCCGCACACACACGGTGATGGCTGCCTGGCCAGCATCACCAGACACAACTTCTCTCCCCCTTTCTCCTTCCTCCCCTACTGAATCACCACATGCCCCGGTGGGTGGGAGCAGGGACAGGCTGCCCGTGCGTAGCTCAGCACCCACCCTAGGAATGGGACTTCACAACTGTTTGCAAGTTTAGCAACCTGTAACAATATCTCAAATGCCTCTCACTGCTGTATTTAAAGTTAGCTTTACTTCTTACTGCTCTTATTTCTGCAGTTAATCTGCAGCTCGGAGCCAGTGAACTCTGAAGCCTCACAATATGCTGTAGCATGGGGTTGACCTGCAGCATCTCCTTAAATTACACGGATGGTTTGATTCAAAGGAAAATGAGCAGGTAGAGAAAAGCCAGTCTGAAAGTGAATTGCAAAGACAGCATTGCTTTCAGCAAGCTCAATTCTCTCCCAATTCTGATCTGATATTTTTATAGAAGTAATGAATCTGTCAGGTTGATACCATGCAATGGGACAAGTGAGCAGTCAGCTTTGTTGTTCAGGCTTTGTTTTCATGTTTCCAATTAAA
>JAAGNO010017583.1:17373-31824 GCA_033439905.1 Ceryle rudis
TGTTTAAAGTTTCAGAAAGAAAAAGAAAAAAAAAAAAAAAAAAAAAAAAAAAAAAAAAAAAAAAACCAAAAAAAAAAAAAAACCAACAAACCAAAACCCAAAACCCAAGCAATTACTGGGAAACATTACAATGTAAGAATGGAACAGCTTTTAAACATACGGGAGCTTTCAGCTGAGCAAGAATTTTCCCTGGAAAAGATTGAGGTGAGCTCACAACTTTCAATCAAAGATAGCTCTCTTTTTAAAAAACTTAGCTGAGGTTGGTTAAGGTTATCACATAATAGGTGAATTTACACAATGTTAGAGGCCAGATTTACTGGAGTTAATTACTGATGCCTTACTTTCATAAGAATGACTTGCAAAAAAACCAGGGTACAACACATTTCACTGCTGCAAGCTCTGAAGAATTAATGCAGCTCTAAGAAAACGAGTCAAATTCTTCTTCTGAATTGCACATCAATGAAAACAAGACTGTAAAGGATACGGTTACTTTGGAAACAGATCAGTCTTTCAGATTTTACAAACAATTTCTGTCCCTGAAGCTCACTGATACTTTATGCCACCTTATAACTGGTGTTGCTGTTTTCAGAAGTTTTCCTGTTTCCCACTAATTGACAGAAGCCAACCATCTACTGTAGTGGAGCTCTGCCAGTTTACACAAGCTGAGGATGTGGCCCATATTTTTCAAAAGGGAGGTCCTTTCCTCTGTTTTGCCATCTGCCAAGCTCTACTTTAAGCTAATTAAATAATGGCAAGTTCTAGCAGGCATTTTCAGGCCATTAGTTTTCCATTTCTGGACCCCTAAAGGTACCTAGCAAGTCTGGCTTCAGGAGAACTGAGCCATAGTTCCAAAGGTGCTGACAATTATAAACACCTCTTTAAAACTCAGAAAACATCCTGACAGCGTGGACACCCTCTACGGTTTCCACCCAAAGTGAGCTTGTATAAGATCTGTGAGCAAACCATCTTACACGCTTGGAGCACCCGGGGAAACGAACCTGTGTAATGCCCCACGAAGACTGAACGGTGCAGACAGCTTCCTCCTGATCAACAGACAAGCTATTTAGCATGCTGAATTAGTCCCCTCTTCAGCAGTCCTCATGGTGCCAACCTTGGCCACCCTTTGGTGCAGCAGTACCCAGGTCCTCTCCCCACCCCGAGCCCCTCGGCACCCTGCAGCCACGGGGCTGACTGGGGAGATGAGCAGCATGCAACTGCCCGCTGGGAAAAAGAAAAGCATTTTATTTACGTTCTATCCTACAGTTAAAAATGTAACAAACATCCAATGTCTCAGAGACACCTAAATGAACAGTTACTTCACGTAACCATGGATTTCCTATTATTTGTAGCATTTTCTTTCCCTCTCTGCTATTCATATGATAAACCCACTTATGCTACTCATCTTAAAACAGACTGTAAACAGCCAGAGCAGAGATTGTCTCATCTTGTGCGCACAAGACCTACTACAATGGAGCCTTTATCCCGCCTGCAGACTTTCAGCACTGCTATAATTCAAATACTACTAATAATGATAGTGAATGTGGAATAGCATGAGCGAGACATTAACATGAACAGAGAATAACCCTCTATCAACCATGGGAATAATGGAGTACACCAGCAATACTGGCAGGGTTTGCACGCATCCTGCTTTTTATCCTGAAAAAGCCCAAAACACCTTCTCAATCTAGGGAAAGACTGTTTCAAACACATCATATTGAATAAAGCCTTTTTATCAAGATGCAGCAGCCCCACATGCCAGTTGGGACTAGAAAGGAGAACGGCTGTTGCCAGCTGAAACTGTGGCTGGAAAAGGGAAGGGAGACCAGTGCCTACCGCCGCAGCTGAACAACGAGCTCTGGCTTCTGGTCTGCCTAGGATACAATCAGAACTACCCCAGGCTAAAGCAGCCTCTCATCCATCGTATTGCCCACTAAGACAAAAAACAACCAACCAGCCAACCCCCCCCAACAAACCAAGCATTAATAAGCAGAACATCCAAGCAAACAAGAAAACGGCACTTCTCACTCAGCCTCTCCCGCCAGGAGCATCCTGGGTTCAGGCCAGACATAAATGTTAGATCAAGGCATGAGTAAGATTTAACTGTCATTTCAATGCCATACTCACACCTTCAAGTAAGCCTCTAAGGAGGTGTGTGCGTACGTGGACACACCTCTGTCGAAACTTCAAACATGGTTAAAGTATGTCGTCCTCCACCGACAAAGCTGCGGTAGTACAAACCCATGCCTATTGTAACTGAGTCATAGGAGTACATGGCAGATAGTTTAATACCATTTTAATGGCTAATATAAATAAGCCTAAATCTCCAGTGTACTTTGATTTATATGACCACGATAGTTCTCCCTCCCTTCCTACTTAACTTATCGTATGGAAGCAATCCTCTGAAAAGATGTTCACGTAAAGGAAAATGAATAGAACTACAATGGTCAACCCAGCTGACCAGTTCTGGGCAAACTGGAGCTGCCTGGAGCAGCTGGGGTTTGGAGGGAGGCAGGTTCCCTCGCAGACCTGGATGAAGGTTTGTGTCTGCCAGGCTCACAGGATTGAGAGTGTGTTCTGGGCAGGGGAACACCACCTGAGGTAGGCTGCAAGATGCTGTAACAAAGAGCCCAGAAGTAAAGCAGTATTTTAAAATGCACAGTATTCCTGGCAAGTCACAAGCTTTAAAACCGGATATAAATCATTGCAAGCTTCAACTTTTGTTTCTACGCAACTTTTTAAATGTTTTTGCTTTCACACACAGGGCCCTGTTCAGCATCTTGCTGCCATGGTGTTTTTCTATCTTGACAATTCACTTCCGTGAGCAGGCATGCAGCCAACTCAAATGAGACTCAACGCAGTGAAAAGCCCTTCAGGTAAACAGTGTGATAAGCTAAACTGCAAAAAGGAGACAATGTTTTTGGACTATGAGGCAGTTGCTATGGAGACGGTTGCTAATTAACTGCATTCAGCCAAGAGAACAAAGGGTTTAAGGGCAGACAGGACTCTGTATCTTGGAGTGAGCAATGCATAACATCTTATGCAATCTGCACATCTATCATATCTGGAATACCTGAGCCTTTGCTTAGGTTGCAAAATACCTCAAGAAATGACAACAGGGTGTTTTATTCCTTTAAATTTCAACTATTTTTAGGTAATTAATGACCTATCAGTATTTAAAATACAAACAAAACCCATACTTGGAAGACCCAGGTATCGTGATCAATGCATCAGGCCAGGACTGTATTAAACATCAAAACAATTTACGTTCATTCAGAGTCACTGCTTTCACAGCTAATAAAACACCACTGAAAAATCACTTCTAAGACAATGTAATCTACCTCACCTATTGTCCTCTATTACACCTTAAAAATTATTAACTTACAATGCTTGGAAATCTTAGAATAATTAATTCTTCAGTTGCTTCCTAAATGAAATTCTACAAAATACACCTTGGACCTAAATACTGTAATTACATTAAAATGAGCTGTTCTGAAAAGACATTGAATTACAATATTTTAAAGGGCTTATATATTTTGGGATAGCTATGTGCGATGACTCTATTACTATAATGCACTGTAGGCCTACTCCAGAAAAACCTGCATTTGTCAGAAGTGACATAAATCCCAGAGCAGCACAGTTTCAGCTTCTGGAGTCCCCGTGTGTTACTGGGGAAGCTGCCTGGGGCACAGCAGGCCCTGCTCCCCAAGGGCCAGGGCATTCACTGAGACCCGATGAGCTCCGCCAGCGAGTGGGTGAGAGCTGCACAGGCTGGGCTCAGGCCAGACCAGGCACCTCCGAAGGTGAGATGGGCAGATCCTAACTCATTTTGCAGATGAAGATTTCAAAAGTTGACCTCTTTTCCTAAGTGAAAGATGAGAAAAGCAATAAAGAGTCAGTTGCTTATTAGAAAGCCCCTTCCATGGGAAACAAAAAGCTGACAGATAAAAAAATACATCTGTCCCAACACAGATTTCTGTAGGTCCAGATAAGTAAGGTGGCATTTTTCCTTTTTAAGTCATTAAATATATTATTTAAAACAAACAAAACAGGCACTGCCTTTTTTTAAATGATTTAGATGCTGTTAGGATTTGAAGGGTCACAATGAATTTTGAAGTTAATTCCTTACAAAGGGGAATGGGATGAGTTCACACCTCATATGAGGGTATTACTACAGCAAAGCTGGCTGCACACTGAGCAAGCAGTATATTAATTTACTACACAAAGGCCTATGGTTTGGGGTTTGTATTTTTTGACATTTTAAATTATGAGGCATCTGCAAACAGATCCTAAATCTGAATTGCACATGGATTTTCCACACCAGCCAATTCAGATTGCCCCTAGACATCCCCTCCAGCATTAATCACTCACCCACTCTACTTTAGTTCATATTTCTTTTACAGAAACAGAGGTCTGCAAGATTCTTAAACTCTTGCCTAGAAATCAGAAATTATTACTCATGTGGCGAACTAACTTTTAAACATAAGGGACCCAATTCTGCCTTCAGTTACACTGCCATAAATCTTTAACAGTTCCATTAGATTTATAACAGTGTAACTGAGGAGGAAATTGAGCCCAAGATATTTTCTAAATCGGTAATTAAATAGCAGAATTTTAGCTTGGCAGAGAGCAAAGACCTCTTAGGTTACGTCTTTGGATGAGGCTACAGACTTTTTCATTCCTTGAATGATGATGTTATGAACAAATGAAATCATCTTATTTTCACCAGCCTCTATATTACTCCGTGGAAGGATCACATCATCTCGTGGAGCATCAACATGGGGCTAAATATTGCCTCACCTTCCCATCCGCTCCCTCTCTCTTCCCCATATAAATGTTAGGTTCTTTATAGATGTCCATTCTTTATACATGGTATATAGCTCCACAAGGACCTTTCCTTCTTTGGTTTCAAGGAACTACTATATTAAACAAATGATGTCTAATAATAATAAAATGGCATTTATCCAGCTCCTTTATTAGAGGTGCAAGGCATCCTGTGGTCAGGTTATGCAAAGACTGTAGTTTTCAGGAGATGCAGCCTGTTCACCCAGCACACGGGATGTGGGGCAGGAAACGTGGCTTTGCCACAGTAGCCCGAAGCTCCCCAAGGGTCACTGGATAAAGTGTGAAAGAGGCCCCTTCAGCATTAAAACATAGATGGCACTGAACGGAAGAGGGCTCAACTCCCAGCTCTGCTATAAAACTCTGGATGGCATCGGAAAGGTTATTTAATCTCTCTAGGATTCCTTTCCTCTTTGGGGTAAAGGCAGCTTGTAAAACTTCCCATCTTGTAACTTTAACGGAAGTGAGGGTTTTTCGTGGCTATTTTACCTCATTTTTATCTTTGCTCAGTATTTCCAGTCCTAATGCATAGTTCCTATTATTTCCCACTTTGCTAACCTCATATGCCAGAGCCCGTGCCACCCCCAGCAGCTCAGCACGTGTCACGCTTGCGCAGCTCAGTGGGAGGCTCTAACTTGGGACAACTGCTACCAAATGGGGGCTGAGGGAGATCAATAAGCCTTTGGAGCAGCCAGAGCAGGCCAAGGAGTTTTCTGAACTGTCCCACCTGCTGATGACACTCCTCTGGCAACCCAGCTATCCAGCTCCAGCGCCATGCAGGATGGAAAACTGTGCGGGTGGCTCATCCGTAGGCTTTCCCTCAGAGTAATGCTCCTCAGCACTTTCACACCCTCTGGTGACTAGTCCTCCTATAGCTAAAAATACACCACACAACCTAAATACATAACAGACAATACAATATATGCTGGCACACCTCACCTACTCTGATATATAGCTACATACCTATCTAATAACTACTACAAATATGAATCATAGCATTTCCTTGCAGCTAGTTTGCATGATAGTTTGCATTCGGTCACCAAAGCAAAGGAGGAAGGTCCCAGCCAAGAGGCAGTCAGTTTGGTGCGTGTAGACCTCCTTGTTGAGGTCTCCTAAATACATTTTAATTGCCTGGTAGGGAACATACTATATTCACATACAGATGTATTTGCATATAGATGTGTGTGCATATATGCATGTGCTATTAGTAAGCACTTTTTTCACCATGAATTGTACTAAAGTTTATTGCTGACAGTCTACCCAAGGAAGAGCTAACGAAATGAAAATGCAATTCTTGTTCAAAGAATTAAATGCTGAAGTTACCAGATCACGTGAAGGCACCTGCTAAAATGATTCAAAGACTACTTTCGCTATGGAGAATTATTTTCCTGACCTACAGTTGTCAACAATACCCATAAATGACAGTAAACCTACTGCCCCCAACCACCTGGAATCAAAATCATTTGGGTCAGTATTTTCTGGGTCAGTATTTTCTTCTTCTAAGACAGTAGCATTACCTGTAAGCTTAGGAGTAAAACTGCAGCTGAATCCAAGTGGTTGAAGATGCTTTTCTCATCTGCATTTGCTACTCACTTGCATTGCTACCATAACATAAAAGCCAATTTAAACTATGATTTCTATTTAAGTAATGTTTTTCTTTTCCACGCTAGCCAGACATCAGTTGATGTTAAGCTATAAGTCAGAAAAAACGAAGCAGTTTTAGGCAAATAAGCTGAAAAAGCATTTCATTCCTTACCTGCAAAAGTAGTATAATCTACCTCACCTACTTCCACAAAGATGACTGGAATATGCTCCCTAACACCCCCTGGCACATATTCTGTGCTGCTGTCCCCCAGACTAGCAGACATCGAGTCTGAGATCGTGTCCTACAGACCAAGATTCAGCCCAAGCCAAAGGTACCTCTGCTCATTCTGTCCCCTCCATGGAGAGCAAACAGGCAAGGAACCGGGTCGATGATCTGATCTTTTCTGATGGCTCATACACACCTCTGGCAAGCTTACTGTCCCTAAGACAGGCCAGGTTTTGTGCTAACTTCAATTCTGTGCCAAGTTCCTAAATTCTATCAGATTGTGTGGGTGCGAGACAAACCCATTGCCCTTTTTTAGATTGTTTTTTTTTCTTTTCTTTTTACCAAGACAGAAAGGAGACCCCAATAAAAGCATGAAATCTGCCTGCATCCAGGAAAATCCTCAGCAGGCTTGACCTAGTTGGAGATGGCTGTTGTAGGAAGGCTGTAATTAAGCGGTTGCGATAGTGGCGCTGACTTCTCACACCAGAGAATGAGCACGTTGACCACAGTTTCTATTATTTCTGTTATTTGAGTCCTCTGGAGGTAAAATTGTAATGGTGCTCGACTGACATCCCAGCATCTCCCACGGTATGCAATGCTTTCTCAGGATTTCAATTTCCTCCTGAGTTTGGGATGCATTGTTCCCCCTTTTACAACAGGTCTGACAAGCCATGCTCCTTCTCTACGTTTAAAAGGGCATTCACGAGATGCAATTAGCACATTTATGTTCACCTCTCTCCCCCTTTCCCAATTTGTATTATTTTTGCTTAGAAAAACACCTCCTTTAATAATCCAGTGTAAAAATTGTAGCATGCCTAGACCAAAAGCAGAAAAGCTACAGAGGAGCCTTTTTCTATTAGTTAAACCATTACTTCTACTGAAAGTCTGTAAACTGTTAATCCATTAGTGTCCCATTCCTTAAACATCAGCCCAAAATCATTTGGAAGCCCAGACTCTGAAGTGCTCCTCTCTGACCAAGCATCCCACATGAAATTGTTTGTAGGATAGGAAAATATTCATACAATAGTGTGGCTACAACTTCTCAAGGGCATCGCAAAAAAAAAAATCCTGCAAACATCTGTGAGGAAATCCCTGTAAGACACAGTTAGGAGAGATATTAATTTTGAATAGCATGTTGCTCAGGGAATTGTGTGGGACTCATGTCACAACAACCACAGCACTTATTCTCCAGCAGTTAGCCGGGCTCACTCCTCTGAGGTGTGGGGTGGGACATAAGCCTACTTCTCGAGAGACTGCATGTCCTCAGAAAGCCAAAGATGCTGTAGGAGGTTCTTTGTGCTGCTGCTGCTCCTTGTTCCCTGTAGTGTTATTTGTGATCACAGAATCACAGCATGGTAGGGGTTGGAAGGAACCTCAGAAGATCATCGAGTCCAACCCCCCTGCCAGAGCAGGACAGAACTAGAGCAGATCACTCAGAAATGCATCCAGACAGGTCTTGAAAGTCTCCAGAGAAGGAGACTCCACTATCTCTCTGGGGAGTCTGTTCCAGTGCTCTGCAGCTCTTACAGGAAACAAGTTCTTCCTCATGTTGAGGTGGAACTCCCTGTGCTCCAGCTTGAATCCACTGCCCCTCGTCCTATCACAATGCATGAGTGAAAGGAGGTTGTCCCTGCCTTCTTGACCTTCACACCCACACTGACCAAATCCACCAGGGAAGAGGGGCAACATTGAGATGAAGTTTCCCCACCCATGTGGTTCAGATGCTTGGCTTTCACCACCCATGTCACCAGCTTCAGCTCTGCCTGGCTAGGAGTCTCCAATTCCAGCAGCTCTTGGGTGCTGGTGAGATCCATGGTGATGGCACTGACTGTGGTGCTGGTGCTGCTGATGGTTAAGTAGGTAATTTTTTTTCTGGTCATGTAAGACACTCTCTGCACTCTCCAAGTCTCTCTCTTTACACAGAAGAGATTTCTTACACCTTCTGCTTCCATAAGAATGCCCCAGAACAGGGGTGTCTAACGTGAATATAACTCACCCTACACATTGCTACATAAGCACTTTACTGGGGATATGGGTCAATGGGCTGCTGCTAGGATTGTGTGGGATAATAATTCAGCTGGGATTTGAAGCTGGTAAGAAAGGAGACACTTCTGCCATACTCTCATAATGGCCTCATGAAGCAGAATCCAAATCTGACGGCCCATCATAAACCCCAAGAGCATGTGGGCCTTACTTGTCTAACTCAGGTTGTCCTCAGGTTGTCTGAACCAGAAAGTGTTCACCCTGACATGCTTCTAGGAGGGATGCCAGTTCTGCAAGGAATGAGATCAAATAAATGAGTACATTTTTTTTTGTGGTCTCTACATGCAGGACTTTCAACGATCTTGAGCTCTCAGTATTGTGCAACCAAGACGCTACATCAGCCTGAAGAAGGCTCTTTTAATGATCTCCTAGCGCAACAACCCTGTTTCTTAAGGCTGCAAAACTAATGCCTTCTGCAATTACAGGATCACAAGTTCACCTTGAGGAATCAGTGCCGGAAGAGAGGTGAGTTCATATAAATCATACCAGACAATCACCTAAATGTATCCTGGATGTTCTAGTGAGGTTGCATCACTTCAGTGCTCTCATGCTAACACGGGTCATTTCCAAACAAGGGTTTTACTAGAGGAACAATGTTATAAAGGCAAAACAACCTCTTACTCTGTTTAGTACAGCCATTTGAATAGGACTAACCATTAAATAACTCTAAAGTGGTCAAGTGCCTGATCTGAACCTGTCCTTGTAGCTCCCACTTAGTTGCAGGCAAGAATGAATGTTGCTAGTAAGTCATCTATACAAGCGTACCCGCTAAACACTGGAAGATGTGGGCAGCAGCCAAACAGTTCACTTGAGACTGTTTCCTATGAACAGGCTCCAAACACCTTTGTGCGAGCTCTCCTTTATACAGGTGACTGAAGAGAACATACTCAGTAGAGAGAGGACAAAACCCAAAGTGCTAAAAAGCACTTCCAAAGAATGTCTTGCTCTTTTTGATGCATAATTTTTCAGCAAAACTTTCTAGTGTAACAGCCCATTTCATTTGGAATAGATCATCCTCCTGACCCAACACAGACAAATGAAGTACTTCATCAGTGGGCCTTGCTGTGTCACTCACACATGACCTCGCACTGCCAGATGTGATACTTCCCACAGCCTGCTCCCCAGGCAGGAGCTGATACCCTCCTTATGCAGAGCTCTTACAGTCCCACTTATATTTTCCCTTGGGGATGGCAGCTTATGGTTGGGGGGGAGGTTGGGAAGAAGGATTCTCTCTCTTGTGAAGACGCTGCCACTTTATCCCAAACCCTTAACAAGTTGAAAGGCCAAACAGAAAGATTAAGAACTGTGGGTAAACCCTGTTCTCCTGCAATTCAGAAACCATTGACAGTAAGTAAGCCCAATATTCTTCATTTCTAATGTCAGCAGTGTCCATTGCTCAGCTCACAAAACCAGACTGCCTTCTTGCAAGCACAGCAAGCTGACGTTGCAAGAGCATCACCAGACTGCAAGAATTTTTATAGGCAGATTTCTTCATTATCTGAGTAATTTAAGTAGTAACTTTTCAAACAGACACCGTACCCCTGGACCTTGCTCTTCTTGACTTTTAAGTGATTGCTCAGCACACACGTGCAGCCTGCAGCCTTCATGCATGCACTGGGCCATGATGTAATACAGTGAGCAACCACAGGCTCTCAAGAATGTTTCTAGACAGATTTGTTTACAATCTAAGAAACCCAAACAGTAACTTTCATAATAGGAGTCCTATTTTCAGTGCATTTTGTGTATGTTGCTGTGAGACCAAAATAATAAAAATTTAAAAAAAAATCAAATCAAATCAAATACAAGAGCACGTCTTTGTACAATGATTGCAATAACAGATGAATAAACATGCAACCTGATACTTCACATCTGGTATTTCATCACTCCAAATACCTTATTCGCATTCAAATATATTTAATACCGTGGAAACTTTATAAGGTAGTGATGTCTTTATAGAGGCAGTAACTTGCATGGAACTTTTAAAATGCAAAAGCAATAGTAAAAATAATATGTAACATGTTACTGTATTTTTCATAAAGCTTGCAGTACCCTGATAGAAACTCAAGAAGATACCTAATAATAGAAGTTAGCTACAGAATCCCATAAGCCCACAGGTTGGGATTTCTCTTGTCCGATGTACTAGTTCAAAGTTCCATTTTAATGTTCAATTTATACAAGGTGCTTTGGAAATGAAGAGTGTTGTTACTCATCGCACAAAAATTCTATCATCTGAGCAGAAGTTTTCATAAAAGTATAATTTTCCCTTTCCTGTCATGGTAGCGCAGGCCAAAAGATTTTATGCATGACCTAATAAACATATACAACCCTTCTGAAAGGCTGCTATGCATCTTCCCATGTTAGTGCTCGTTCTTCTCTGTAAAACAACTAAACACGCTACAAAACTTCATCTTAAAATACTCATTAACGTGCTATTAAGTAGTTTTGTTGCAGAGATTAATACATGCAATGCAGATCATGTTAATTGAAGAGCTGGCTACAGGTCTCAAAAAATAGGATCAAATTCTTTTCTTGTCCTAAAGGCAAACCCCACCTTTGCTACCTTGAGGATAAGTTATCAGTGCTGATAGCAACATGTCTGCAGGCATTATGATGATCTCCAGAGGTCCCTTCCAACCCCTAATATTCTATATTTCTATGATTCTGACACTTGCCAGCAACATGTTATTTGGGCACTGTCCCTAGAATTGCACTAAAGCTGCATCTCCTCATAGCTAAATTAAAAAAAAAAAAAGGAAAAAAAGATGAAAACACACACACAGGGCCAAATCCATTCCCGTGGTAACTCCAGTGACTTCAGTGTTACACCAGGGATAAAAGTAGGGCTGCGTTTCACAGCAGCTTTCATTCTTGTAATCTTTTCCAAAACACTCTCCCAGGAGCAGACAAGCACAGGCAAATACCCTGCCAATAAGTGAGTTCACAGGAATTGCTACAAGTAAACTGTCAGCCCTAAAAGACCAACAATTGGAACAAAGTACAAACACAGGACAGCCAATGCCCTCTAATGGGCTAGAGTTTTACTATGTGCTGGATACACAAGGATGCAGAAATTCATCGGAGTTGATCTCTTGAGAGGGGAGGCAAATTACAGGCTGTTCCACTTGGAACTAGTGGATGCTATCTGGTTTTTATCAATACTTCTTTTGAAATGGTACAGATGAAGAAAATTCTTACAGATAGCTTGCAAGACAAATGAAAACAGGTCTAGGAATTGAGTCCTTCCTCCATGGGCTATGCTTAACTGCTTCCACAAAGAGCATGAGCTTCAGCTGAAAGAAGTGTTCCTCTATCCTCCTTCAAGCTTTCGTATTTATTTCCTCCTCGCCTCGTTTGGTTTTGGGTTTTTTTTAATTTATTTTATTTACTACTCATCAGTACCGTACTAGGAGCAGAACCAAAACTGTTAAGACCATCACAAGCACTCACACACACACACAAGAAGGGGGGAAAGGAGTGACAGATGGTGGTGCTTTCCTGCAGAAACCTTATCATTGGTCCCTTGGTCTTCCAGCACACGCCCTTCCTCTCAAGAATTTCCAAACTGGAATTTGCCACTCTGAACCAAAACAAGCATCTTTTCTTTTTACCCAATCATTTCCTATAAATTTAAAAGCAAGAGTTTCATTAACTTTTTGTTTTGTTTGCTGAGGGTTTCTTCGAGGAGCCATAACCCTGTACTGGTGGCAGGGTCAGCAGCAGCCTGAAATGTTCCTGGTCAGGACTTTGTCCTTACAGCCCGAGGATGCCCCAGGGCCAAAAAAAAGTCAAGACTTCCCCTTCCCCCTCCCAAGCCATGGGGCCCTGCAACCCTTTTCCTTGGGGGTAGGATCAAAAGTCTTTTGTTCTAGTCTTCCTCTGTCGCTGCTCTTTTTGGGGAAGGCAAGGGGAGAGGAAAACGTCCTCCCCTCCCCTTCCCTACCCTCCTTCGTCCAAGATCACAGCTGTACAGGAACAGCTGAAGTAACTCAGGCTGCCTGGAGAGGTCACAGATGTCCCTCGGTACCTACCACAGGGGCGGCTCTGCCAGCGCCAGCCCTGCTGCTGCCGTTGCCCATGCGGCAGTGCGGGCAGGAGCCCCTCGGCCACCCACCCCGCGCGCCCCCCACGCTGCAACCCTCCAGCTCCCCCCCGAGCCACCTCACCAGGAGCCTCTACGCAGCCCTCTTAGAAACGCCACTTTTAAGGACAATTTTAGACCACCATAAAGAACAGTGAAGAAACTCTGGCTTCTGCTTACACGAGTGTCGCAAAGCTCTCACTAAATCAAAGGCAGAGACTTAAAATATTTCTTCAAGCAAAATCTCTGCTCTTCTCAAAGTCTCTCTCTGAAGATAAAAAACTGCAATTGCTTAACTTCATCCACACAGAGCGATCGTTCTATTTGCCTCCATAAATATCATATTTGTTCTAGTGCCTGTATCTAAAGGTAATTTCAGTGACAAAATGAAATTGCGCTCTCTCGACCTTTTGTCTTGCATGCTTCATGAATTACTGACACGTTACGATATCCTCCAACACTGCGGAAGCTTAGAGATACTGCAACGTCTCTCTTTTAAGTGAAATAAACTTGGTATGCCACTAAAAGGCATTAAATTATTTTCATTATGCCACACAGAATCTAAAACACTTACACTGTTTTGATTTCAAAATCCTTGGAGAACAATTATGCTCTCAGGGCCATAAGACTCTGTTAGAAAGTCCTCAGAAACGTAGCATGGTTTCAATAAATCCTCAGACACTACAAAGAAGTTACTCAGCTTGAAGAATGAAAACATGAGTTCATCCACTGCAAAGTCAGGATGTAAATTCTGCTCGTACAGCACCCTCCACTTCCTAACACATTTTTTTTTTCTCCCCAAGCAGGACAAAGCTTTAAGGTCAAGTTTTCAGCATCAAACACGCATACCTACTTTTTTTTTTTGATTGAAAATAAACAATATTTGACTCAGGATGAGGGTGAATATACAAGAAGCACACGTACGCTTACGGCATTACTAGCCAGCAGTATTAATCAGCAATTAGATAAGCCTAAATGCTTTTATACATATATAATTTAACAAATGTTAACGTTCGGTATCCGAGTCATTAAGTTAAATGGGTGGCTGATGAATGGATAAAAATGTTAATTTCTTTAAGTTATACAAGAATGCTGCGCAACAACCAAAATCAAGATTACAGGGGCTATTAACGTGGTTGTAGGGAACCTGATTTTTGAAAATGCAGCCCCCCTTATTTTGGCTGATGAGGCAGTTCAAGCCAAAGTAACGTTTTTGAGCATAAACACTCAATAAGCTTGTTTGCATATACCCATTTACATCCTCCTAGGAGCGCAACCTTCTAATTGAGCAAAGCATCTCTCCTTTCCAAAGGCAAGTAACGCCACCGAAAGGGGCGGAACGGGGCAGAAGGAGAGGACAAGGTTAAATTATATTCCCCTCTGCAAGGGAGAGAAGGGGAGGGTGGAAAGAGAGGGGCAAAAAAAGCAAACAAACACCCAGGCAGGAAAAGGGGGCCCGGCAACTTTCTGCCACGGGCAGCTGAGACGCTTCATCGCGGCTCTGCCCTCCGGCCGGACCCTTTGCTGGGGCCGCGGGGTCACATGGCAGCTGCGGGGGCAGGCGGGGGCCGGTCCCCCCCCCACCCCCGGCGGCTACCAGCACTTCCCTGTTTACCCCTTTAACATTTCCCTATTGAAAAAAAAAAAAAAAACAAAAAACAACACAACGCCAACAAACCCC
>JAAGNO010017584.1:0-18350 GCA_033439905.1 Ceryle rudis
CTCACCAGTGCTAAGGGAAGGACCCTCTCCCTTGACCTGCTGGCCATACTTGGCCTGATGCAGCCCAGGATACCATTTGCCGCCTTTGCAGCCAGGGCAAAGCTGGCTCATGTTCAACTCCGTGTCCACCAGGAGCCCCCAGGTACTTTTCTGCAATCCATTATCTTCTTCAAGACAGTGACCTATACCTGCTTTTTCACCAGAATAAACTGAGGAAAATCTCTTAGGAAGGAGATTTCTTTATAAGCTGAAATGACAAATGTTTTTTTGTCATGAAAGGCTTTAAAAACAAAACAGCTCCTCAGATGCAAACTGATAAAGAAAGAAACTTCCACATCTAAATTTCCCCAGTATGGGAAACTGTTTGACCTGAGACAAGTTTTGTAGACCTTTTATAAATAAAACTACTTACTTTTAAAAACACCGAAATCAAGGAAATGCTTGCTGACCATCACCATCAACAAAAAGGGCCGTTAGAGCATACTAACAATTTAAAAAATATCCTATGCATGAATCACAATTATAGGCAATGAGGGTAATGTTGTATGTGAGTAGGATTTACTAATATTTTCCGGTATGTGGCCCTTTTTCAGGTATCCATGGCTTTGACAAACTTTCGATGTGATGGTGTTCAACGTAGTTTGTGTCTGTCTCAGATGAAAGTTTTGAGAAATTTTTAGCCAGCACATTTCAGCTGTGTCTAGCTTGTTGCTTTGCCAAGTTTTTGACAGAAAACAATAGAATAGCCCCTGTTAGTGATTGCCCTCCCCCTCCTCCCCCCCCCCCCCCATCTCCTTTGTATTGTGCTAGAGTGGAGCAAAAAAAGCATCATTCCTTCTGGTTTCCATGTTAAAATCAAAACAATCAAAAGAAAAGCCCAAAGCCAGCTAGGTTTGTTATCAGTGTTAAGCTTGAAAGTCTGTCAGAGACTGTGCGCACTCTTGTGCATACACCTGTTGCGCATACTTGTTTGAGATTTTTTCCATTGTTTTAGGTTGAAAAGGCTGTAAATTCTATGGTTACCTTCTGTGACTGATTGCACATACATCCATGCCCTTGTACTGTTTGGTTGCACTCCTTTCCTCACAACCTGGAGGGGAAAAATCACAGGAAGAACCTGAGAGAGAATCACATCTCTCATTGGCTTACAGATCAAATAGAAGAAAAGATCATGTGACATGAGGATAGAATGAAAAAAGCCCCCAAAGAAAAAGAGAATGCTTGGAACAAGCTCTCATGAAGATGAGAACTAAGATGAGAAAGCTTCTAGGCATAGGACAGGCTGAGCAAAAAAACAAGCTTGGCCACAGTTATAAGAGGATAAATTTAAGACTAGGTGAAAGATAACTATATGAGGATGGGAACTAGCCAGGGAAACTCTGTTACTTGTGAGCATGCCATAGGACTTGATAAGAATCTGATGAGGAGGAAGACGGAATAGATTTTGCTAAAATAGGAATAGGTTTTACTTTAGCACTCAGAAAGAAGGAGTGCTGCATAGCAGTTCATTAGGTTGAATACTGGCATGCTAAATGAGGTGCAAGTCCTATGAAAATTAGCCTGTTCTGCAATTAAAAAATTATATCGCAACACATGTCACAGAAGTCAAGTTACCATTGCACAACACAGAACTTCTACTTTTAATGAATGAGTAATAGTGATATTTTAGTAGGAGCTTGGCTGTAACTTAAGAGACATTTCTGAACACTAAATACTAAGAAGTAGCTTTGAAATTCAGTTAGGATTTACATATCAGTAACGGAAACTGATGCCCCTGTTAATTGTACTGTGTTAACTGTAAACTTCTTTAATTAGACTAAACTTAATTAGCCATTTGCATTTTGGCTATATCATAATTTTGCAAATGTGCAGAGTGAGTCTAACCATTAAAATGATAAAACATTGTAGGGAAAGTTTCAGAATAAAACATTATTTCTGTCTCTGCAAAATCTGGGGCGGGGGCAGGGGGAGAGAGAGAAAGAAAACCAGTCAACTCCATGCATTCAGTCCCAAGCTCAAAGCACTGGAATTCAGTTTTCACAACACTGCAACTGAAATGGTAATCTGTCTGGTCAGGAAAGGGACCTCCATGATGTGGGGTGCAGAGATGGATATATAAAAAGAATATAGCCTGATTCAAGAGTGTACTGAGAGGTGTGATTACATTTTTGTCCTGCCTTCTCTGCCTTGTCATAAACTTCCCTGATAACTGAAGCTGTTCTGGGTCATCCCCTCTGCTTTACAAGCCCTTCTCACCTTAACCTTACTCTGATGTTAGACTGGACATCTATTATTCAAGAACTTAGAAGAGCCTGCACAGAATTTTAAAATTTGGTACATTTTTTTTCCTAATGCTAGGATTTCAATATAAAGTAACTTATTCTGATAGGATGGAAAAGGCTTTGGTATTTCTATTTGAATAATCAAAATATCATGCTGTCACTCCAGCTTATTTTAACCTTTCACATTCTCCTAATTGTCACTCTTTGCCCGTCTCAGAGACAGTTATAGTTTTGGCCTCATCTCCTTCAAAAAAATCCACCTGCTACATAAATATGGTAGTCTTCTGAAAAGCTTGGCTCTATCTTGTAAATGCTGTACTTGCTTGGTGTGTGTTACTTAACAAATGGCAGTGAGCACATTTAGCAGATTAAGGAATTCTTACAGTTTCTTATAGCTAACATGCTAAAACAAACTCAAGCAGTGAAGCAAGTAGGTCTCGGTTTCTTTTGATTTGTATCAACTTTTCATTTGATTCTCGGTGGTCTATAATGCAAGCTACAATAGAAGCTTTTCTCCTAGTTGCGTGAATAACCTGGCATCTATCAACCTCATCTAAATGCTGAGCCATTTTTCTCATTGGAGAATCAGTTACCTTTGTCATATGTCTTTACAAAACACTTAAAAAGTAAGTAACTTTGAGACCTCTCTCCACTTCCTTAAACTTAATGATAAGGTTTAAATGCTATTGGAGAGCATAGAACCACGTACAAATGATTTCACAAGCCTCTTCTCCTTTGGCAAATAGGCTAAATGAGGCATGTGTACACACGTTTTTCTCCTTATCTGCCCTCTGCTCCATCTCTGTCTGCTCCCCTCTGCTAGTGATTCTTCTATAGTGGTAGGTCACAAGACCTACTGATTAGGATTTGTGGCTGGGATTAGTAAGCAGGGGTTTTTCATGAGTTCTACTCCTCATCTGCCATGATACTAAGGGCAGGTAATACAGCTACGTATTTGTTTCCTTTTTATTTTCTATCTTAGCCACTTGACTAAAAACAGTAATCCCATCTCTTGTTCTGTATTTGTACAGGGAAGTCCCAGTCGTCTATCCAAGTTGTAGGTGCTACTGCTGCAGTAAGTTTCTTACTTGCACAAATGCGCTGACCGGAATCTGAAACTCTCATAAAATAGAAGGCTTTTACTAACTCATCTTACCATGCATTTCCTTCCTTACTACAGGCAGTGCTAAAGCTCTTAACGCTTTAAACAACTAAGCTAGCAGATGATAAAATTCCCAGAGATGCAAAGTTGTTAAGATGTAGAAATTCTAGTAGGGATTTACAAAGAAGTGGTAATACTTTCACTAAGTTGGTCAGGTTGGATGGGGCTTTGAGCAACCTGTTCTAGGGGGAGGTGTCCCTGCCCATGGCAGGGGGGTTGGAACTGGATGATCTTGAAGGTCCCTCCAACCCAGATCAGTCTGTGATTCTGAGTTACTCAGATTTACAACAATGCTCTAGTTCCATGCTAGAGTTGTGCTGAATTTCAAGCTAGTACTTCCTCTTGTTTAGGCCATGTAATTAACTTTAGTCTCATGTGAAAATAAAAATAAAATGGAAAAAAAAAGAGAATAATATGCTGGGAATGACATTTCTGATATCAAATGGATTCAATTACCTCCTTTTGGAAAACCATAGCATCATTAAAGTCAGATGCTTCAACTCCTTTCATAGCTAAAGAAGTATAATAGCATCTAGAATAGAAAATAATAGAATATTTCAGCTGAAAGGGACCTGCAGTTATCATCTAGTCCAACTGCCTAACCACTTCAGGGCTGACCCAATCTTAAAGCATATTATTATGGGCATTGTCCGAATGCCTCATAAACCCTGACAGGCTTGGGGCATCAGCCATCTCTTTAGGAAGCCTCTTCTAGTGTTTGACCACCCTCTCAGTAAAGAAATGCTTCATGTCCAGTCCAAACCTCCCCTGGTAGATGCAGCTTTGAACTATTCCCAGGTGTCCTGTCCCTGGATCCTAGGGAGAAGAGCTCAGCACCTCCCTTTCCATGTCCCCCTCCTCAGGAAGGTGCAGAGAGTGATGAGTCTCCCCTCAGCCTCCTTCTTTCTGAACTAGACAAACCCAGAGTCCTTGTCTAGGACTAGAATGTTAGTAGTGAAGTGATAACATTAACAATAATGCTCAGTGATTATAATTGTCAGAAACCTTTATAAGCATTTATTCCACATTTTTGAGCAGTTAACTAACCCCATTTTTACTGAGAAGATTATAGGGCTCATTCAGCTTAAATGAGAAGGCAATTTGCAGTTTATGCAAGTGACAGCAGTGTTGTTTGGTAGGTCATTTTAATTGACCTGCAAGGTCACCATGACACCATCAGTTCAGGCAACATTGGCCTTTCTTATATGACTTTCTCATATGACTTTCTCGAGGAATTCACAGACCATCAGCAGTACATACAGATCTGTGGCGTAATAGCTTCCCCACCTGACCTCACTGACAAGGTCTTGTACTCATCGGAGCAGAATGATGTGAGCCTAAAGGTACACATTCCTGGGTTCTTGACCTAAGTGTGCTTGAGGGCTAATGATTAAGGTCTTCTTTAAGGGGAGTTTTATTTTAGAATTTTCAGGTTTGCACAAGAAAAAGTTCGTTAGTCAGGGTTACGAGATGTTGATCAGCAAGCAGTCTTTGCTGTCAAAACTATTGCAGTACAAAATGGTCTGTAGATTTTAAATTGCATCTCTTTGCTAAAATCAGCATTATTCATGATGGACAGAAATCTTGTAGTGTTGAAAAATACTTAGGCCGGACATAAACAGAAATGTATCTGGCAAACAGTTAAAAGAGTGCTAATTGAGTCAGCCTTATGAATTCCTCGTTCACACTGATTGTGTGTTGTGGTGCTGTAAATCCCACTTAAGAGGTGGATGGTTGTTTTTTCTGTTGAAGCTCTGCAGAAAACAACTTCTTACTGTGTCATATTTACAGAAGCCATGTTGGCTGTGCTGGGTATGTTTGCTATCTCAAGTGCATCATTCCAATATATATCCCCATGTTAAAAGGCTGATTCTTAAGTTTACTCTTCATCATAGTTACAATAGCTGTCAAATGTAGCTACCTTGCAGTATATTCCATATGAAGTGGGTTTCTTAAAAATGTTTTGGAGCTGTATTAGGAAGCTGGGCATAATTAGTTTGACAATGCCTTCTCTTATGAATTGCTCCCTGTATATCAGGTGTGGCTCAATGATAATTTTCTAGCTGCATAGTTCACACAGGCCATAGCATTATTTATTCTGTGCAAACATTGAAACAACATCTCATGCTTTTCTCACTGTACAGTCTGGTTATTTTTTCATTGTCTTTTATCAGGATTTTCATCAATGTTTCCCCACGGCTTCCAGATTGTTCACAATGCAGATGCAGCAGTTCCGTTCACGGGGCTGGGCAACAGCAATCACGTTACCCATGCCCTACATTCTTTACATTAGTTGTTCATAGGAAGATGAATGTAATTATAGCTAGTTCTAATTGGGGACAGATGGACACTTGGTTGTTTGTTTCAAAAGCCATGACTGACATAATAAGAAGACCTAAGCTCCATTTGCTATTTCCTGATGCTTTTGCTAGTGACTGTTTATACCTGATGCAGCCTATTGCCTATGAAGGTCAGTTTGTTATAGCGGTTTACACTGATATAGGTGTTGTGGCTGGCACTTAAGATCTGAAGCAGGTGGGTTTTGAACCTTAGAGTTTTTCAGTACTATTTCTGTGGACATAATTTTATTTTCCATAAATGTGAAAAGCATTTAGAAGTCCTGCAATGCTTCTGACAATAACATTTTATGAAGTGAACTCCCCTGGTTAATTTTAACATTTCTGTCAGTGCTAAGTATAGGCTACAGATCCTTCCCATTCTGTGTTCCCCAGGATCTTCTGCAGAAGCCTTGCTTAAAGTGACAGTCCTACTGTTCCAGGAAAGGTTTAAGGCATCTTTTTTTTGTTAGTTGAGAGGTCCTATATGTTCTTCTAATAATCATTATTTGTAAGGGATGCTTTGAATATTTTCGATCACATAGGGATGACTGATGCAGAGTTTCTGGATTTTATTGCTGTGTTCTCTGCTACAAGAAGCATAAAACTCTTGTAGGCAGGAATTCCCAGCTTATATTTTTTCATATAAATGTATGTTGTATAGCCTTTATGAAAGCTGTAGTACAGAATTCTCTGTGACATGACTCTTGCTGGAGAAAAAAAAACCCAAAACCAAACAACCAAATAAACCCACCCCACTTTTGCACAAATTGAAAATTGTTTTATTTAAATGTTTAATAGATATAATGGTCTATTTGAGAGATCATAGGATTTAGCCTGTACTTATTAAGCACTTAACATTGATATGGCTTAGAGTCGGGAGGCCCATTTGGACAAAGTACAGTATCACTTACATGAATATATGTCGAGAAAATGCATTTCATTTAGGAAAAGGTACAGCAAAGAGTAAGCCTCTCTTTGTGAAGCCAGTAACATTTACGAAAAGCAGAGTACAAAGTATTTTGGTTCCAGCGTCTCTTTCAGCCCTGGCACATTTAATGTCCATAGCATCACTGAAATTAATGTGCTTATTCTAGTATTTTAGGTATATTTAGAACCACTGGTAGGCTTAAAATATTATATGGAAATCTTTAATGAGATCTTTTTGTGATTACTTGTATTGGAGAGGACGGAGCTCTGTTCTGGAGTAACAGAAATGAAGGAGAATGTGCTGCATTTTCCTTATGATTACTGTTATACATTGTTTTTCTGTTCAGCTTTGTATTACTTCTTAATTGAACTTGGAGAATTAAGACAAATCAAAACTGTGCATTGATCCAGATAAGAAGTGAAAAAAGATCATTAAGGGAGACAGCAGCAGATGAAATTGAAAGAGAAGAAAGGCTGAAAAGAATTTCAGGAGGAGTAGCGATTCGGAGCATCTGTGGTAGGCGAAAGGATTAGGAGATGTCAGATAATTGGTAGGAAAGCTCTTATGAACTGCAGAGTCATGCTGGAGAATGTGGTCATTAAACTATAAAGATAAATGGAGATGGACAGAATCAGAAACTATAGATGACAGTAAGCTTCTTTAAATTTTTCATCTAGCTTTTTAAAAGCTGACCATATTAAACAAATCTGATAGGAAAATTTGTATACTGCTTGTCTTGTAACTGCACATCGCATCCTTCAAAGATCTTAGTGTCCAAATATATCTTCAGAGCTTATCATGGTTGTTATGATGAGAGTTTTAGCACTGGTTGCAGTGTAGCGGGAATGAGCTGTGGAATTCCACTTTCTTAAATATGACATCTGTGATAGTGAAACATGACCATGGACAATAAGGCAGGGCATAAGAAACAGCATTTGTAGGTTGAGATAGATTTTTATTAGATCAGCTGATTTAGTAGGAGAAAGTAGACAAACCTGTGGACACATGAGCCCTTTAGTCTCAAATAAAACCATGAACTCAATAGCCTTATGGTTATATGGCATATCTTAACATACCTCCTCATTAACCTCTCTTCCATAGGCAGCAAACTGCCTATTTCTCTTCCCTAACACTGTCTCCTCTCTTACCGCCTAATAACTTCTCTTTTACTTCAAATCTGTCAGTTATCCTGTCTTTCAGACATGATCTCATAAGCACATAGCACCTATCTATTTTGGACCCATTGAGTGTTCAAAAGCTTGTCTGTTTTTTTACAGATATAGCAAGTGGTTTATTGCAGTGTAATACCTCAATCAGCAAAGCTAATGAATAATTTTTGATATATGAAGAAATAAATTAAGAAAAACTTGAATGCATACTTGACCCAATGGCTTGAAAACAGCAGTTTTCATGGGAGTTTTAATCATTTAAGAGCTATTACATTTTACCTTTGTCTTCAAACCTTGAAACTGTACTGGTTACCAAATAAGGAAGCAGTCCAGAAATGTTGATCTTCATAGTCCCTAATATAGGTATGTCTCACTTTGAACACTGTGAAGTCAAAAATGTTTCCAGGGTCATATAACATTTGTGACAGATCTTGGTATTTCTCACCCTTTTCTTGTCTCCTTAGGCATATTCAGTGATTCTTAGACCTTTGTCTGTACTCTGGTGAACTTAGTAGGGCAGAAACTTCTATTTGTTGCCTTCCAGTGTACAGTCTTCTGAAATGTGCCAGAATATTGTACTGTGTTCAACTAGGGTAGGGTTAATTTTCACAAGAATCTCGGAGGGGACACAGCCAGGATAGCCAAACTGAACCAGTCAAGGGGATATTCGATACCATACTGATGTCAAGCTCTGTATATACGGTGGGAGCTCGCCCATGGAAGTGCGTGCGGGGCAGGTGGTGGGTTCCAAGTGGTGAGCAGTTGTGTTATACATCACTCACTTTATAAATTATTTCATTATTGTTACTACTGTTGTTTCTTCTCTCTTTCTGTTATTCTATGCTCAACCCACGGCATTTTTTTCCTCACAGTTCTCCTTCCTATCCCGTGAAGGTGGGAGTGAGTGAGTGGCCATATGGTGCTCAGTTGCTGTCTGGGCCTAAACCACAACAGATATACCAGGAGTAATCAGTGCAACTTCTACAGCTTTGCTTTCTCTCCTTTGCAACAAGAAGGTTATGGACTACCCCAGCTTTTCTAAAGCTAAGTACTGTTTATTCAGTCACACCACTGATAGGAGTAAACCTCCTGTAAAACAACAGTTATCCCATCCAAACAGGCAGGTTCTCAGTATTTGTATATCATCTGATACCACGTCCTGACACCACTATAGGTGACCCTAGTTCAGTTCTCCGGTAAACTATGAATAAACTTGGACAAGCAAACATACATGCTCATGTGAGGGCCACCACTGATGTTGTTCCCAGCCCTTTTTTTTTTGTTTCCAGACCTTTAGTATCAGATCAAACCAGTAAAATGATGCCCCCTCTCCCCTTGGGGTGAATCTTTAAAGGGTGTAAGTAACATTTCCAATGTTGTTTTTCCTCTACATTTAGTGATAAATGTGTCCTTTATAATATCAAAACAGAAGTGTTTGAATATTTTTGTGCCTTCTCGGCATCTGTTATGTTGCTGCATTGTAGTCTTAATGACCCAGGATGTTAGGACGTTGCAAGAGGAATATTTTTATTCTTAGTTTCAAGTTTGCCCCAGTTGTAATTAGACAGATAAATCTCACTCTACCTTTTGCTCTCACAGTGCCAGCTGAAACTGTCTATTTAATGATTTCTCAGAGTTCCTTTTTAGCAAAGACAAAGAACATACAGAAGACAATAGTTTCTGTAGGTTGTGGCCTATCTCCCTGACTTCTTTTATTATAGAATGGAAGAGAGTAGGCAGGTCAAACAAAGATGATACTCAGCTGAACTGAACAGGCCCAAGACTCACTTGGTTGCCGGGCTTGCAGTGGAGTGAAAAGCAATTTTTCTGCCTCTACATATTGAGTGAGGATGCAGGAAAAGCTATAAAGGAAAGGGAAATCGTTGAAAGACAAACGTGAGATAGGCCTGGGAAAAGGAGAGGATTTATGGAAACAGAGGAGAGGCTGAAGAGGGCATAGCATAAATGGGAATAAGTGAAACTGAAAGAGAAGAAAAGTTGAAAAGAAATTCATCTTTAAGGAGTTTTCAGAATTTAAATATTCTGAATTATCTGCCCTAGTTTTGATCCTGCTCTGGCTTAGAGTTAGTCCTGCTCTGGGTTAGACTTGATGATTTTTGGAGGTCCCTTCCAACCCCTAACATTCTGTGATTCTGTGATTGAAAAGGAAGAGACCTGTAAGAATAAAAATAATGTTTCTTCTGGGGTTCTTGTAGGTGAGATGACAGTGATGCAGTGAAGAGGGGAGAGACAAAATCAGGGACTTCATCTGAGACACTAAGTGAGATTAATTTTAAAAAGCCTTCAGTGCTGAGGCTAAGAGAATAGGGAAGCCAAAGAATTGTACGGGAGAGAAGTCTGAGTACAGGCTGGAGTTCTTTATTAGGTAGGGACATTTGGCAGTATCTCTTGGAAACCACTGTCCAGAAAGACTTTTGGAATATATAAGAAGGGCACTACCCAAGCTCCTTTATAGCGAGACCTCCCTAGGAATCCAGTGGATTGTGATATGTGAGATATAGTGAGAGCAGTTTCACTGGAGCTGGCATACAGCTTCTAATGCAGCAAGATACTTTGCGTCCCATTTACATCATTAGATTTTCTCTGCTCCATCTTTCCTTAACAGGGCTACTATTCAGTTCACTTTCCAATAAAGGAATGGAATTAGCTGGAACAGTTCTTGGTGGGTCTATATGCAGCATATGTTTCATTGTCCTTGCATTTGTATGACAATTAAAAAAAATTAAAATCAATACTTCGATAACATTACCTTTGTTGTTACCAATGGCTGAAATAGCAAGAAACAAGCGTGCCTCTTATCTGGCTGTAAATAATTCTAAAAAATCTGAAATTTCAGCTTAAATTTTTGTAAGTGTTAATTTTCCTGGCCAAGCTATGGGCATGCTCAGACATAGTCACTTTTGAAATTGTACTTTTACCGAGGACTAAATAGTTCATTTTTCATTTTGGTGGAGAGCTCATCCTGTATCAAAATCAGTGCTGCCTACAGAACAGTAAGACTTCAGGAATGAAGTGCTTTCAAGTCACCCTGTATTTACCGATGGTGTATAAAATCTACCCTAGGAGAGGAATTCCTGACCATCAGTGTAGAGGAGGAGATACAAACCTGGACAACAGATTTAACCACTCCAGAACTTCCTTAGCCATTGCTTCTTGTTGGAATGGAAATATTTGCTTTGAGACTTTGAAAGTCTCTTCCACTTTAATTCATGTGTCTTGGATTTGGTGCTTCATGTTGACAGGTTTCATTAGCTGGGTTCAGATGATATGTCTTGTCAAATCTCTATTTGTATTGAAGCTCATGTATGATTTTGATGCTAGGCCTGTACAGTCAGTCTCTCCTCATAAATACTTCTCGTTTCATGAGCAAAGATTTGTGTACAACTATAATTAAGAATGGATGGGGAAAGCACTGTTAACGAAGGTGAATTATCTTTGGAATCTTTCTTTCTCTGCTGCTTGTGAAGTTTTTGTCAAAAAAAAAAATCATTTTGCCTTGAAGAGTATTCACTCGCTCTTGCTTTTCTTTTAAATACTGACCACTGTAAATTGTGTATTGTGCAAGATTTGGTTAAAGTATCTGATATAACTTAAAGATGTTAGATTTGCAAAGTGCTGCACAGAAGAGGAACTGTGCTAAAACCACATGCTGTTGTGTATTTTCAGTCTTGACTTTCTCTGCCTACTATGTAGATTTGGTAAAAAAATGTAACCCTTAAATCAAAGTAAGAAAATCCTCAGCTTTCTCTTCATGGTTAACATAGTTACTTAAGTTGCATGTGCTACATTCAGACTGGCAAGTAGAAGCTCTCCTTCTTTATTTGTGGCCAGTGCATGTGTGGTACTTGGAGAGGCATGGCAGGGGCAGGTGAGGGGCAGGGACGACAGTCAGGTATGTGAGACCTTCAGCAGTCACAGGCTCAGGCTCCTGCCTGATGTGGCTGCCTGCAAGCGGAGGTGCAGGCTGGGGTGTCTGAGCCCAGGCCCACTTGATGCAGAGGCATGAGAGGCAGGGTCTACTGACACTGCAGATATGACTTGCCCATCCCTTGTCCTGACTTTAAGGCCCCAGCTCCCTGCACCTGCAGTGAGGAGTGATTAGGACAGGTGGCCCTAAACTGACCAGAAAGGGATTCCATCCCAAACCTGAGGTATCACGAGGGTCAAGCCTCTTCTTCAATGACTGGTGTCTGAGGAGGACTCCATCCATTTTGCCTTCACTGCCGATCTGTGTGTTCCAGAATCCATCTCCTGAATCTGTTTCCTGTCTGCCACTGAACCCAGTCTCGGACTTCTCCTGTGCCTGCTCCACGGCATCAGTGGTGATGGTGATAGAGTTGCCATCAGGGGGTTTAGGTACCATATTGGGTTTGTATATATTCAATATTATTATTATAGCTGTATTAGTTTTCTTCTCTAATCCATAAGTCTCTCTCCTGTGTTCTCTTTCTCTTTCCCCTTTGGGAAGGGAGAAGGATTAACAGAGAGCGTCTTGTCATTCCTCTAGTGGCTGTCTCAGCTCTAAACCTTGACATAAAAAAACCCTAAGGGTTCAGTCACTCACTTTCTGTCAGTTGTTTAGAGTTCATTGTTTAGTTTCTCACTTGGGGGCTGCAGTTTATGACTTTATTCTGTGGGACTCTATCAACCAGGGCTAACAGTTTACTTACTTAGTGATCATGGCATGGGATTTAAAATCTAACATCATCCATAGGTTGTAAAGGGCCTACAATTGGGTTCCAAAATACATAGTTTAACACTTAAAAGTTCAGGGGTTGCAGTTACTGTTAAAAGTTCTAAATCCATGGATAAAAAACTGTAAGCTTTGAACCCTAAACATTAAGCTGTGCACCGTTATGGGGGGCTCGTATCTTTCCCCTCATGACAGACAGCATTCAGCTTCGTGGTCTGATCTGAGGCAATGAGCAGAAGGTAACTGGGCAAGTGTTTGAAGAAGTGGATCCGCTTGTGCATGCGTGAACTGAAAGATGGGCAAGGCATTGTTATGCCAAAAATGTGGACAAAGGAAGTTCCTGGAAAGTTAACCTGCTCTGACTACCTAGTCTGATTTCTTTCTTAGAGCAAACGCAAATGTTGTGGTTGCCTTCAAAGTGGGAGTGAAAGGGTCAATGTTTGTGGCTTGTGTGTCCTCTTTCACTTTTTTTTTTTTTTTCATATATATATATATATACATATACTAAATTGGTCGTCTACTAAATTTGGTTCCTTTTGCTTTTCTTCAGGGCTTTCAGGTTTTGCATGGCTTTATGCTTTTATAGGATGATGCCTTTTACTACATCAGCAAGCAGCAGATCAGAAATTATTGTTGCAATGGGTACCAAGGCAAAGGAGTTGTTATATGCTGGAGAGTGCTTCTAGCCCTGAGCACTTGGCATTGGTGTATAGGGTTGGCTGTTTCTGCAGCTCCAAACGTTCCTTCATCGCTCTGTCCAGCTACTTGTCCCTCACTTTCTACCCCCCTGCCTGACCATCCTTCCCACCGACTCCAGCCGCTTGTCCAGCTCGCTCGCCGCCGCAGCCGCGGTTTCCCGCTACCCCTCTCCAGCCCCGGCGACGTTCCCGCGCCGCGCCTCGCGAGCCACCCAGTCACCCGCTCATACGCAGTGCCATCACCGTGCTCCCTGTTGCCACTAGTTGCGCAATACCGAGCGCTCCGGAGGGCGCATGCGCAGTGCCGGCGATCCGGCCGCGCGCGCTCTCGCATGGTGACCGCATCCTGCTTTCTTACGCGTGCGTAGTTTTGCCTCACGGCTGCTTGCCATTGCTCATGGTTCCGTACCGTCGGGGCCCGGGCGTGTAGAGATGACGGACGTGGGGGGTACTGCCGCATAGTGCGCTGCTGCCCTCGGCTGAGCGCAGCTTGCTGCTGCAGCAGGGGCGGCTCACGCATCAGCAGTAGCTCCAGCCTGCTCACCACCGCCCTCAGTTCATCACAGTCCAGCACAGCAGTTTGCTGCGTGCGCAGTACCCGCTATGTTCCACGAGTAACTAGCCGGATAAACCGGCTGTATTCGCCGTTCTCGCCTGCCGCTCAGCCCGGCAGCAGACCGCCTTGGCTTTCTGGTATTCCGCGCTGTCGAGAGGGCGAATAGTGCTGCCCTGCGGCGCTCGCACACCCGTACAGCAGCACGCTCCGTTTGTTGACGCACCGCGGGGCAGTAGCGCGCACGGTGAGCTGGACGAGCCCGCCGCGCGCAGGGCGCTGGGGTGGCACTTGAGCGAGAGCGGCACCGGTGCGGGGCCGCGCTGCGAGCGCCAGAGGCGAGGGACAGAGACCGGAATCTGCGCTGCGAGTGTTTCTCGCTGCCCCTGCCTTGTCTCCCCCCGCTCTGCCCCAGCGCTGGCAGCCCATGCACGCGCGCTGCCTGCAACTATCGTGGCAGTCTTCGTGCGAACTGGTGCTTTCCTTACATCAACCCCTTTCTGCTCTTCTTCTGCATGTGTGCAGAAGAAACCCGCACCTGACTGCTTTCTGTCACTATGACATTATAGCGGGGTCTGTTTGAGTTGAGACACTTGTGTGGTCTCTTAAGTAGTGTGAGTGAAGCAGACCCGTGCTTCTGTCACTTTCTTAGTTAGAGTCTGTTTCCTGATGGATGAGTCTCTCCAGTGTTCAGAGTTATCAAGGGCTATGGTATTTTGTTTGTTTCTTTGTTTGTTTTTTTTTTTTTTTTGCCTGTCTTTGATGAATGCTGTTTTTTGAGCAGTTTGAAGATGACCTAAAATGTTGGCGGCTATTGGTGTTGTGTGCCTTTGTTTTCTGTGGGAGGAGGACTAGGGCTGTGCTAACTGAGGAAGGATAGGTTGTGTGTGGAAGATGGAGGGCTGGAGAGGTGACACAAGACAGGGTATCCAGCCTTCCTTGCTCTTGGGGTGGATGAGAGGAGTGTTACAGGTGACAGCTCATTGAATGTGTACAGCTGTAGGGCATAGTGGTGGCTGGTCACTTGGGAGTCTGAAAGCAAAGATGCTTGCTTTTTTCTGACTGTGTTGAATGAGAGGGTGGCTAGGTCAGCGGGGACTGCCTTTTTCTGCTTTCTGTTTGACCCAGGTACATTTTTATGCCAAGTAATATGGACACTTTCAACACTGCAGTGTCTGTGCTGCATTTGCTATTGAGGAGTGCTATCTGCCATGGCCTAGATGTTAACTGGGTGCCTGATGATATGTGAAGATTGCTGTGTCATCTTGGCGATGAAGCAAAGCCAGAGAACATGGCTGAAGTAGCACAGAGCGTCATTTGTAGCTGTGGAAGCAATTACGGGCCTAGGATTTGTGATGGTTCTGGAAGGGCTGTACGGTTGCTTGGCGTTTCAGTAACAGCATGGTCTGGTGTTTGAAGGAACAGCATAGATTGAAGCTCTGCAGATTCTGTGGGCAGGCACAAAATATAAGCTCTGACTTGCAGTGTGGGCACAACTATGTCCTGGGGCTGCATCACAGATTAAGGAGGCTGGGGGGTGTGGGGTGGGTTCTGCCCTAGCTGGGGATGAGACAGACTGTGTGGGCATTTGGTGAGTGGTGTGCAGGTACAGCAATTGTAGTTTGCTTGATGTGCCAACCGGTGAGGTACCCTGTACTACAAATGTTCATCTTGTGAGTAATAGGATAAAAAAAAACCAGTCTGTGATGTGCGGAAACAAACTCTACAATCTGTGAAAGGTTATAAAGCAGGTGCGTTTATTACGGCGCCGGGTGCAAGGGGGATCATTCCTCCTAACTTGCACACCAAGGTGTCCTGTGAATGGGTATTTATTACACTAAATCATGCATATTCAATAGAGTTGGCTACATATGCATTATATAGGGTTGGATTATTGTAATCAGTTCCGGGAACTCATTATCATAGGCCTCCTCCCATTGGTGCTTGCGCACTGCCGTCTGGTGGTCGTGGGCCGGGGTCTTCGGGAGGAAGGCTCCCAGTCTTCTTCGCAGTGTACTTTTCACCTTTGGTTCAAAATGCTGACGTGTCGCAGGCTTCTAATCGCAGAACTGGTATGGTCCAGCCTATCTCTGGTAGCCCCTCTTGTTAACAATGAGTTCTTATCTACAGGCCCTGCAAGATGAGCTAAGGCTCACGAGACAATTGCTAATTATTCTGCCTTTTGGTGTCTCAACATCCCCTCTCCTATTCTTATCTTAGGAGGCCCAAGGTACAAAGGATTTCGCATTTGCAAGGAAGCAAGTTGAGCAACCCTTGTCTTCCAAACAGAGCTGTCTCCTCACTACAGTCCGTTTTATGTAATAATAAAGTGTTTTCCCAGCTTCACTGTTTTGCCCTTGTTCTGGCAACTCTGGAAGGCATTTTCTAATCAGTCTCTACAGTAGGATTTACTTAGAGGAAAAGGCTTTTGGGCTGGTGTTAGTGACTGCAGGGGTGTTGTTACCAGTTGTCACACACCTCTCTCTCAGCAGGCACTATTTGCCTTAAGGAGAGGCTGGTTGGTGGTTACAGGTGTCACCGTCTCTGGATATTTGCCCACAGAGCTGAGAGGACTGCAAATATTAAGGTAACTGTCTGTAACGGAGATTTAGCTCCTGCTGTGTTGCAGGTGGGTTCAGCAGAAGTGCAGTTTAGTACAATGGACCAATCCATGTATTGATTCTTACATATGGTCACTAATGAATGGTGGCTGAAGCCAAGCCTATAAACAGCAATTGTGAAGTGTTTCTGGTGCATGTGTATTCCTATTCTGCTGCCCTTCCAAATGAAGGGGAAGCTTGTAAAGCTACAGGCAAAAATTCTTATCTTCTTTTTACTTTTCACTGTACTGTTTTCCTGTTTGCATATTCTTGCTTGGCATTACTTGTTTAAAACTGAGTGCTCAGAGTGTTTCGCTTACAGTTTATTGCTTGGAGTTTGTGGGTTTCAGTGGTTTCTCACTCACTGTTTATTACTTTGTTCTGTGGGACTGTATATTTATCAGGGTTTACTGTTTACTCATTTTTTGATCAGGGCACCAGATGTGCACATCTAAACTCACCCATAAGCTTTAAATCCCCAGTGACAGCTTGGGTTCTGAGATTTGTAGTTTATCACTTAATTCTGTGAAATGGAAGAGTCTAAGTCCCTAGATAACAAACTGCAAGTCCTGAACCCTAACCAGCAGGCTGTGAACCCTTCTCTGGGGCTTGTAAGCATCATACACCAGGGCTAATGTTCATTGGGATTCCACTAAGAAAGGCACTCAGACTTTGTAAATAATTGATCAAAATTCCATTTATTTAAGCTAACACTAGAAGGAAAAAAGAACATAGTATAATTTTACATTCCTTCAGATGATGGGGAACATCACATTATGCAGAATCAGAGGCACCTCCAATCAAGGCATGGTTCACAGTGCCGCTCCTGTCTGTAGCAAGGTCCTATTGATATCTTGGTCTTTAAAAGTCTTACAGAAATTTCTTGAAATAAACTAATTCCATTAATCCTTTTACTGTCAAACAAAAGAACTTCTGAGAACCTTCTGCTTCAGCGTAAGATAAAGGCAAATACATGTAATCACCAGTGTGGAGTAGGAGCTGCCTATGGGCTTCTTAGTAAAGTTTATCCTGTGCCCAAAGTGTGTGTGCAGTACAACACGTGCCTGAAGGTCAAACTGTACATGCAGCGTAGCACAGCAGGGGCAAGTGCCTTCTCGGATTAACTGTGGTGTGGATCACTAACTCTTCAACAGTACATTGGTCTTCTGTTTAGGACTACTACAGTAACATTCCCCTCTGTGCTCTCCGATCTGAGGTCTTGGTTTGAGACTGTGCAGGCATGATACTGCCACTGCTGAAATGGTGGATGAGTTAAGAGCTGTCATAAGTTTCTTGCAGGGCTCTACTCTAGGTGTAAGGCAGAAGCACAGACAGGTGAAGTCTGGGATTTTCCTCGGACAACAGAACTGAGTCTTGTCCTTGAAGGAAAAAGCAGGCTGACAGTTGAACTTGTTGAACTTCGTAAGATTCATGTCAGCCCATTTCTTTAGCCTGTCAAGGTCCCTCTGGATGACAGCATGATACTCTCTGCCTTATCAGTGACTCCTCCCAGTTTTGTGTCATCTGAAAACTTGCTGAGGGTACTCTGGCTCATCATCACTGCTTTCTGATGTGCTTCAGCATCATATGTTTTTCTTTCCATGTGCACCAGGGCTCTCCCATTATCTTGTGCTCCCAGAGTCTGTTTGCTGTTGTCATCTCCTGATTTCTTCTGTTTGCTTTGTGTGATGGTTTTAGCTGGGATAGTTTACTTCACAGTAGCTAATACGGGGCTGTGTTTTGGATTTGTGCTGGAATCAGTGTTGATAACACTGTTGGTAACACAGTTTTTTCAGTTACTGCTGAGCAGCACTTAGAGACAAGGGTTTTTCTGCTTGTCACACCGCCAGTGAGCGGGGGGGGGGGGGGGGGGGGGGCGGGGGCGGGGGGGGCCCGGGGAGTTGG
>JAAGNO010017587.1:0-25198 GCA_033439905.1 Ceryle rudis
ACCTTCTATGCTCAAGTTTATACCCATTGTTCCTTGTCCTATTGCTGGGCACTACAGGAAAGAGATTGGCCCCTTCCATTTGACACCCGCCCTTCAGATCTCCTCTCAAGGCTAAACAGCCCCAGTTCCCTCAGTCTTTCTTCACAGGGGAGAAGCTCAAGTCCCTTAATCATCCTCGCAGCCTCCACTGGACTCTCTCCGGTATTTCCCTGTCTCTCTTAAACTGGGGAGCCCAGAACTGGACACAGTATTCCAGGTGTGGTCCATCTTACAATGGACATAAGAAACAAAAAAACTCAACCCTTCTCTCGGCTACTAAAACATCTCTAACTTACATAACTGGCCTGGTTTTAGTGCCTAATTGGAAGGGATTTGCAAATAATGATCCTGAGCGAACAGAAACATGTTTTCCTAACCTGACAGCCAGTTGAACTTGTGAGTAAATCCATGGTGTAGGCACTCTCCCAAGGACAACCCCTCCACCCAGCTTATTCTGGTTTCTGAAAAATACCTTGTCCAGATGCTTTAACTCCAGCCACAAAATTTATGGCAAAATGATTCAAATTGCAACTAGTGTTCTAGCACTACTTAAATGTTTTGGAAGTGGGGGCTCTCTGTGAAATTTTACTGTACAAAATGCACTATTTACATTGTAAAAAGTCCCTCCAAGCATTTCCCGATCCGTTTGGTCTGAGTAGTCACTTTTAAATGACAGATGCTGTTCAAGATTCTGCTTCAGGAAGGCAGCGTCAGCTTCAGACTTTTAGTTTTTCCTCGTACGATCTTTGCGTTCTCTTGTAGCTAGACTGGCAGTTCTGAAGTGAATTTGACATATAATCTATGTATTTACAAGACAATTTTATACAATCTTTCCCTTAGCCGACGAGCTATGACCTAACCCAGTTGACTGGCACCCAAAATGAATCCTTGTTTAGTTTTTCTAACACAGTTTTCAGCTGGTTACACGCGCTCTGGAGATCTTCTTTCACCAGCACAGTGTCGATTAAATGGCCATACTGTTCTTCGATGAATGTTGCTGAATTAATAATTTCCTGCTGTTCTTCATCCTGCTGATCAACCCAAGAAGATGGTATGAAATTTACAGCGTGCCTTTCGAATTACTATTACTTATTTCTCATTACCCAATAGTATATTAGGTACAAGTTCCTACTTTGAAAGGAAATGAAATGAGCTGCTACCATCAGGAAAGGGTACGTCGGAAAGCACAGCTGAGATCAGGAGTGGAATGCTACTGCTGGAGCTTGGCAGGCTGGTGCAAAAATGCACTAAAAAACTGTGACACTGCATTTTGCAGTTAGTCGCTGCCTAACCCAACACCTGGATATCACACTCCTGGAAAAACTGAGGAGGAATTTTGGACCCACCGTTCCCAAGTTCAGTAATTCTAAGGGCTTACATGAAAACTTAGCAAGTGAACTAAGTTCTGTTAGGTACTAATTCAAGTTCAGGTGACCTAAAGTAATGACACGATACTCTTCAGTATTTTTCTTCCCACTTATGCATCACCACGTTGAAGCTGGTGTAGGTTGGGTTGTTTTCAAGACCAGACTTGCTGCATTTTGTGTGTACTGGGTGGGTGTCACTGGAGATATTGGGGCTCAGTAGCTACTCAGCATTGGATGGAGCTGCTCATCGGAAAGGTAGAATGATTAGAGTTCAGTAGCAGCTTTCCCTGCAGCAGCCTTGAGCGCTGTACCCAGATCCAGGTGGAAGACGTGCGCTTTGCTTCGTGGTACTTACAGTCAAGTTTTAAGGGAGTCAAAAGTCTCAGTAAGTTCCAGCAGGAAGACTTTATGTGCACAGGACCTGCTCGGTGCCCCTCTCTGACATGAAAAGAGGAGCTCTTCCATATCACAGAAAAGCTGGCCCAGATAATTCTTTTATGTCTAAAAAGAAGAGAATCGAGTTCGAATACTTACAAGAGGGGCTGAGATTTCTTCTGTCATAGGAGATTTTAGGACATGGTTTTTCTGTTCTGGAATGAGAGGCTTCACAAAGATAACGTAAGGTTTAAACTCAGGAGTCCTCAAGTGCTTTACAGCCTGGGAAGAGAGAGTTTTTGTTAGACCAATTTTTTTTTAATTTCAATTTTTTTTTGTTATATGTCAATGATCTTCTCAAGCTGGGTTCAACTGTTTCATTAGGACACACACTGGTGTGAAGCCCCCTGTACTGTACAGCTGAACACAGTAACTTTTTGCTCTTCAAAAGACAGGATAATGTTAGTGTCCTGGAGGGCTCACGAGTACGTGAGCTTCCTGGAGCATGGCTGAACTGCACGCCTGCCTTGCTATGCACTCTGCTACCAGAAACAAGGACATGGCAAAAGGTGCTGAGATATATTAAAAAAAAAATAAACCCCATCCTGCCTTAAGCGAAGCAAACCGTAACTTGCCTGTTAAGAGGCCAAACAGGAAATGTTATACGTGGAATTCATCTAATATTATAAGTTTTTTTCACTAGCTCAGTGAAATTTTGATTCAGATTTTGTAAGAGATTACCTCCCAGGGTGGAGGGATTAAGAGCAGATACACTGGCCCTGGTCACAACACCAGCAATGCTTCGGAGGCAAGAGGAAGGAACAAGAACAAAAAAAAAAATCCATCCATGCTCTTAAGGGTTTTCCTTAGGATTTGAACAGGCTGAGACAGTGCTGCACATCTCTTCCAGAGCAAGGGAAATGTCCTACAGTGAGAGCTGGTAAAGTGGCATCTAGGTTGCATCAACTAGACATTGAAGACCTGTAGAAAGTAGTTTAGTGTTTAAAGAGCCCTCTTCTGCTTAGCTGGAGGACAGGCCACCCCTTAGAAACACAAGTTTTGAAAGCATCACTCTTCTCTGCAGAGCAAGTAGCCACAAATGGTGAACAACATCAGCCTAGGAAGAAATATTTGTTTTCTTTAAGTTGCAGGACTTACTTCAGGTACCACATCCACCAAACAAACCTTCTTTTTGGCCATCACGGAGCGGATTGCCTCAAGACTTGTACCGTACAGATTTTCTTTGTATTCTCCATGTTCCACAAATCTAAAAAGTCAATATATTATTAAACACCATCCACAAAGGATATTTAACTTAATGACATTTCCTGAAGTCACAGGAATTAAATGGAGGGAGAGAAGGGTGGAAAATTGGGGAAAGGGGGGGAAAAAAAAAAAACACCAACAGGTTTCTTTTTTCTGATTATTATTTTCTTCCTTCTGGTTGCTTAGTAGCACTCGTCTTCTTCACATGTCACTAAGAGCTCTTCAGCACTACTAACAAATAGGGGAAGAAGCTGCATGAATTAATGTGACTGCTGTTCAAGCCTAAGAGAAGAAAGAGGATGTTTTCCACAGAAAACAGAATAAAGCTGGCAAGGAAAGGGACTTCAATTCTTCAGTCTTCTGGGAGACTAGCCAAAAATCTTCCAGAAAGTTCTTTATATCCCCAGATTCAGTTTACAACACTTGAAAGTGGACTTAAGAATAAAACTCGTTACCCATCGCATGAAATGGAGAAGAAGTAGGCCCAACTAAATACCTGTTACTTTCACTGGATTCAGTTCTGGCCAGTCACACTATTTATGATCTGCAGGTTTCAGTTCTAACCTACAATCCTCCTACTAGTTCTGTGTTTCTAAATAGCCTGTGACTAAATTTCTAAGCTCACATTCACAGTCCAGGTGAAACGGAACCTTTCCAGTACAACTCGTCCAGCTTGACACCCTCTTTTGGTGTTCATGTGATGCAAGAATAACAAGATTTTTTGAAATACAGTCAATTATTCCAGTAATTTTTTAAATCAACTCACTTGTTTTGCTGCACATCTGTCTCAAATGATTGCTTAGAGACAAAATTGTACTCTACTCCCTCTTTCTCGTGACTTTTCTTCGACCTGGTTGTATCTAGAAGAGAACGAAAGCGAGACATGGGAGATAGCTCAGCCTTTGCAAACAACTGTATTTTCTCTATTTACTTCCAGTCACATTTTTATGACCTCAAATAAGGTAGCAAATCCAAATTAACATAACAGAAATCAAACGTTATCATTTTGTTTAAACTCATTCTCAAAATTCAAGACCAAAATTGAAGTTGTTTTGCTCCCCAGCATGCTATCCCTAAGAAAATTAGGGGGCGTGCTTCTTACACGCGGTAGAAGCAGCAGAATAGATCTTATGGAAAACAGTATCTTTTAACTGTTTGGAGTATTGAATTCTCATTTTCTTAGGAAAGAAAAATAGGAAATTTATATATATGAAGTCTTATCATGTTGCCTCTAAATTTCCAGTAAGAATATCCCTGGCTCTTTTCCCACATTACTGTGAAACTTATTATGTGTCCCTTTTACCTTTGTTATTTCTTCTAGCAATTGTTATTGCTGTAGGAGAAGCTTTAGTGACCCTTCTACCAATCTATGCCAGAAAAGTGATGTCTGCTGGGCTTTTATTTTTTATGTATGTGTTTAAATTTAGAGTAGAAATTACCCCTTTGAGTTCTACTGCTAACTGATTGAACGTCTGCGTGACAAATGTTTCTTCACAGTCTTAAATAACATACAAACAGTGCCCTCAGCATTAGTTTTTTGGATTGCCAAAGTAGCTTGCTGAGGAATACAAATATCGATGGATTTTGTGTGTGTCCAGAAAAACATTTTCAGGGTAACTCTAACCCCAAAACCATCCAGCAGAGTCACTGAATTCTTGGGCTTGTTGGAACAGCCAAGATACACCCGGCAACGACGTAAAGTTTTGTAAAAAATATGACTTGGTTTATTGCTCTTTTTTTTTTTATTTTGCTTAAACTTTAGCTAGGATGATAGAATAAAAATCATACTCCAGAGAAAATGCTGAACATTAAGATAGTTTTTCACACTACTTCTTTCGTGATTTACAATCTTCTTGGTTTTCCTTCCCGTATTCAGTTTCTCTTTTCTTTTTTTAAATAGACACTGAGAAAATGCAGTCTGTTCATTCAGGAAAACACAATTTAAATAATCAGCTGAGTTGACAGAATTCCAAAGTGCCTGCGTGCCAAATTAGGTAGTGATCTATTCAGCTATGAAGGGCAAACACAGTAGATGACAACGAGCAAAATAATTTGAAGTACTTCTGAAATATAAGCAATAGTCAGAACACAAATTCTCATTCATCACCGCAACCAGCACTGCGCTGTTAGCCAGCATTTACGGAATAAATGGGCAACACCCAAATAATTCACTTTTTACTCACGTGGAACTGCGACGCCGTACTCCTGGGGGTTCTCTGACACAACCTTCTGCTTAAGCTCGCTTAATTTGGCACCCAAACAACCTAATAAAATAGAACTGACTGACAGATTTCTGTGTAGAATGAAATACTGCGAAGAGAATAAATGCTATCGGTTTCAGACTAATAATACTGTACGGGAGAGTGCTTGAAGAAACCTGTCTGTGAGGCTTCAGAACCCACCACATTCTGCTTTGAAGAACATCAGCAGGAACAAACCGAATCCTTGGACAAACATTTGCCAGGCACTGAGTCAGAAAATCTGTAATCTTAGCAGTGAGTTTTGAGCTATCTCTTTGATTTCTAGGACATCCTGGGAAAGTGGCTTTAAACAAAGTTGTTAAGTAGACTGAATTACAATTACGTGCAAGATTGTGTTAGATAATTCTAACATCTCTCTGTTCATCAGTTGTTCTGCCAGTTTGAGCGAGAGCCAATGGAAAATTAATCAGAAATATAAAAAAATAATCCTGCATCATTATTCTTAGAAGGATTTGGTGAGTTTAGTTGTCTTGCTTGGGGTTTGGTTGGTTGGTTTTTAATGTCATTTAAAATAACTTCGGACCAAAAGCAGAAAAACCTTAAAAGAAAAAAAAAAATGCACCAGAACCACAAGAAACCAAACCCAAACATCTAAAAGAAGCCTCTTGGGATGATAAGGGAAAAACTTTTGAACCAATTTCTTTAGCTTACCAATCAAAACCACCAGTCTCTGCTGTTCACCAGGCTGCTGCTGATATTTTGTGACTTCTTCATATGTTAGGCACTCTGCTGCATCTGCCTGCTCCGTTTGCTTTCCTTCATTCAGCTTGTTTTCCTTGTCTTTACGACTCAGTCTAAAGCTCCTGCGTAAGCCAGCTGCAGAAGAAAACAAAAGATCTATTAAGCCGTGGCTCCATTTATCTAAATTTTCAAGCTTATTCAGCTAGAAGTTACTCTGTCTTTGAATATCAGTTAACTCTCATTTTATTTTTTATAATCAAATCAGGGGTTTTTTTAAAGCAAATCAAATACGCAAATCTTACAGATGAAAAACTTGCACACCAGGTAGAAAACCAGGCACCCAACCTGTAATAAACTCCTCGTATCACCTCGAGTTGTCAAGTCTTGGCTATGTCAAAACTCCAGTTAAGCCTCTTAAGGGCAGAGATAATGAAAGGGGAATTAACTGTAATGCAAATGAGCTAGATTTTGAATGTGAGGGTGTTTTTCAGAGGCTGGGGGGGTTGGTTGGTTGGTTTGGGTGTGGATTTTTTTGGCAGGCAGGTGTTAGAGAATGAGATTTTGATTTCTTACCTATGTACTGTCCGTTGAAATATCCTTCGCAGTCACAGTCTTCTGTAAATTGAAAACAGGGGTGGGGCAGAGCAGTGGGGAAGGGAGTTAAGGGCACAGGGGAAAGGAGAGTGGGAGGAGAGGAGGGAGATTAAAACAGTGCCTGTGATACGAGTGTGGCTCATTGGTGAGGGAAAGAGAAGTTTTATATCCTGCATTATGTGCACAGGCTTTTCTACCACAAATGTTAATAATAAATATTTGCCTTGGCTAGTTTTTTAATTAAAAAAAAAAATATATATCCTTGATGTCAATACTGCACAAGAGAATTTTACATCTGAGTATTTACAGTTCCCAGAGTTTACGCTCTTCAGCATTCATTCCATTTGATCAGTGCTGCTGCTGACAGTGTAATATATTCAGACTGTAGTAAAACTGAAGACTCTGCAAACACAGAGCTCTCTTTTTTTAAGGGATGACACTATAAATGAGTATGATTGTGTAAGAACATTGCCTCTTCTGACACCTGAATACCAGCTGGGCTTGATAAAAGGGAATCAGAGAATTGAAAAGGGAATCAGAGAATTGAAAAGGGAATCAGAGATAACTGAAGTAGGATCTCTAAACACCTTCTCTTTGACTAATTTAAGTCATCATCACTTCTTAAGTCTTTCAAGCTTTGATGCTCTTGTCATATGCAAGTTTGTAAAACAATAAGCAAATCTATGTTAAAAAAAGCCCCTAAAAGTATGCAAAATAAACCCACGATACTTAGGCTGCAAAACACTATCCTACAATCCTAAGACAAACACCAAGCTCTCATGCTTCCTAAACCAAAAAGACTACCTGGCTTGTTCAAATGTAGGCATCTGTGCCCTGCAATATCCACAGAACTCCACAGGTGGATGGTTCTGGGACAAGCCAGAGACAAAAAAAAATATACATAACTCAGCCCTCCAACAAAATGCACCAAGCCAGAGAAAGAGCTTTGCTTACCGAGCCGGCACATGCAGGTTTGTAATCAAGCAATGCCAGTGTATCCTCCTAAAACACGATGTCTGCATTAACAGGAGGTGTTAGTGGCAATAGCCACCGATCCCGAGCTAAGATCAGAGCTATTTTCTGTTGTTGAAGGAAGGTTCTAGTTGCATACCTGTGCTTTGAGAGGGTATACTACTCACAGCCAGCGTTATCAGTACCTTCACTGAAGCTGATGGAAGGCCAACGTTTGGAATACTATTCTCAAGGAGCATGTGTAAGATGAAAAAGAAGAACTACAGCATGCAGAATTCAACACAAAACACCTGATATTTGGAAAGGCGTGTTGGTACAGGGACATATAAACTGCATGAGCCCAAACCAGTTGCTCTTAATAAAAATAATAACAGAAAACAGTCTAAATGAACCGAAGGAAAATCAATTTGGATTGATAGAGGTGCTCTAAAATGTTAAACCCCTATATATATATATTTTAAATAATCAGATTTAACTTGCAGTTCTTTCAACCTCACTCAGAAACCTACAGAACATGTAAATGCCTATCAGAAAACACAAATCTCTTCTCTTGAATTGAGAGTAAATTTGGAAGTTATCATTCTCTAAGTCATCAATCCAAATTCAATTAGTTTCAAATTCAAACTGCTATAGGAACAAGCTGCATCCGCTGCTCCTTCTGCTTGTGAGCTTAGCAAGTAGTTTAGAAAATGCACTGGTGGTTTTTATTCAGACAGAAAGTTATTTAGGAGAGTACCTACCTTTATCAGAAGACTGATCATCTGTAGTTAGCATGAAAGGCAGAGTTGCATGATATTAAAAGACTGGCAAATGATTGAGTAAAATTAGAGGAGAGGAAGGTTCTTCTGGTCTGATTTGCTTAACAGGCTTTTCTATCTTACAAAATGCAATAACGTACCCTTAACAACTGATTAAATACTTGCAGAAATTGGTATTATAACCAGTTACCAGCTTCATTCTCTCGAGATCATCTGAGAAAAAGCCCAAGTAATAATCCTAATTACACACCTCCTAACATTGTAATGTAAACTAATTTGGAAAAGCTTCGTTTAAATCACTACTTTCTACCTTCTGACCACAAGTCAGAAGTTCACTTTTATCACTGAGGATGGACGAGTTCCAGATGCCAAGTCTGGCTTCACACAGGCACAGTGCTGCCCCACACATCTGTCAGAGCTGGGCTGAAGCACCCAAGAGCAACAGGAACATTATATTCTGGGATAATACAGAATTGTCTTCTGCCTTCCCTCACTGAATTAGCAAATTCCTCAGAAGTAGCAGGTTTTGTGTGAATAATTCACTGGCAGAGGCTGCAGAGCTATAAGAATCCCTCTAAAGTCTACTTAACACCAGCTCTGCAACACTAAATGCAGATGGTGTTGCCAGCTCCGATGATTTTTGTCTTCCTCAAAGCTACAGTTTATTTTCACGTGAGCTTGGAATCATTTCATCTACTTAGGTAAGAATGTCAAGAAGTGTGCATTGGGTTACTTTTGCAGATTGCATGTTTCGAACTGTAGAAGAAAAGCGTGAATGCTAGCAAATGCCAAAGCATCTCAACAACCAGTGTGGCCTCAGGTCCTCCAAAGTAGGAAGAGAGGGACAGACATGGTTTTTTTTGAAAACAACAGCCACATTGGATAAAGCTCAAACCCAAATCCTCTCACGTGGCAGCTTGTAGCCATGCAAATCAATCGGCAGCAGGCGACAAGAAACGTCGAAAATTATTGAAAATTATTATTATTGAAATCCCAGGAAAATACTGAGGAGTTACTATCAACTCGGACGTCACCGAAGGAACAGACCAGACTTACACAATGGTTTCTTCACAGCTCTGGGATTCTGCAGAGTGCCTGTTGTTCTTCTGTAAGTCAGTCGTCTACATAGAAAAGAATTCGATTTTAGCCGTGTAAGCAGAGAATTATAAAGGATTTATAGCCTGTTACAGCATTGGAAAGAAAGAACAGTGCTTCCCCTTAAAAAATATAAAATGTCTTTGATTCAACACGTTAAGAGAGCTTTCTTTAAAACTATGATCATCCCAGATTGCTACTGATAACAGACTCTAAACCATTTTAGGCTTTCACATATCGCAGCACGGCAATCAATAGCACATTACTTTTATCAACAATTTTTTCTTCTATCACCTTTTCCCCACCCCATCTTTTCTGCAAGATTAAGAAAACAACTATTCTATTCTAATTATGCTGAGAATCCAACTTCTCTTTGTTATTTTTACAAAGGCTGGGCAAAATTCCTGTCTGCCACAATCCTAAAACTACTAAAGAGAACTAAAAAGTAGATTGTCCAAAATGCTAAATGCAGCTATGCATACTTAAAACTTCTCCACTGCTTTCCAGATCAGTTTGGAGTTCTGTTATTTAGTAATAAAACTAGCTATCTAGTAACTAAAACTAGTTACTTTAGTTATCTAGTAACTACAACTAGCTACCCAGCTTGTGTGAAAATGTAAGAATAAAGTAGCAAGTAACATTTTCTGGCCCCGTGCTCCAAAGCAGAAGTCAATGGCAAACTAGCCAAGGAAAGCTAGGAGGTTTATTAGCTAACTGGAGAAGATGGAGCTTTTTAGCACTTCCCTCTAAGCATCTGGTATTCAGTCGAGCATGATCCTGCCTTTCATCTCTTGTGAAAACAAAAAAATAACAGCGCAGCGTGACGATATATGTGGGGGGGGGGCGGGGAAAAAAAGAGTTTTAAAGTTTTAATCTCTATTGACAAACCTTTCTTGGAACTGTTTTGAGGGGATCAAGCCTGCTCTGAGGTTGGTATCTCCAACACGCTTTGCTTGCCACCATGTCGGATCGTCTTGGCTTACGACTTCTAGGACGTGTCGTCTCTTAAATGGCAGCCCAGCCTCCTGGCAAGGAATGGCTCTGTCTTCTTTGGGATTATAGCAGAAAAGCGCCCTCATAAACACCTTTAAAAGAACGTAACACATCCTTTCTTCTTGTCCTAGTTGGAATTTCAAACTACCTTTAGAAGGCTTCCCCATTGCTGACGTTGCTAACTATACAGACCCTTCATCTCTCCTTCCTGCTTTATGGTACTCAAGAATACTGAAATCTAGCAAGCTGCATCTGTATTTTGATTTACTTATGCAGAACAATAAACTTTCACACCCAGTCATTATGTATTTGCCTTCTGGAAGGAACACGAGACTCAAAAGTCACAAGAAACAGTCGCCAGTCTATGTAAATACAAAATGCATCAAAGGAAAAAAAGAGGGGAGAAAACAATGAAAGGTTTATGGCAAAGTTGCCCAGTTAAAAGGACTGTCTTTAAAACGTTCCTTTACTGCATCAAAATCTCCTATTCAACTGTGAATTTTTATCTTCCCGCTCACTATTCAACGCATCACAGTAGAACTACTTCTAAAAGTTATCTGGGTGGCTTCAAGGAGAAATTCAGCAACTGAATTTCAGCAGAACCAGAGGTTGACTGGGGAACCTCCTAAGGGACCAGTCACCCAGTAACTACCTGCTGATCAAGGAAGGCAAATGGAGCGCTCAGAGAGGAGCGTGGATGTTTGCAGTGGACTAACGGGCTCAAATGATGAATGCAGCTCTGTTTGCACCTAGGTCCGTTTTGACTCAAGCGAGTGGCAAAATGCCCAGAGATAGTGGACAGCCTGGCTTGGCACGGCGAGAGGAGAATGGCGGCAACACCAGGTTTAATTGCGTGAACAAAAAGGAGAGGCTAGAGGTCAGAAATGCTATGAAAGACCATGCGCCCAGATGATGAAGAGGCATCATCTAAGTAATTCTACTGAGGAAAAGGGCGCTGCATTTTACAAGAAACTGCTCTGCTACCTTTTGAATTCAATTACGGGTCTGTGACAGTCCTCACTGAAACAGCAGGAATCTTGCCTTGCCAAAGATGCCAGAATTGGGTCAGTAAGAAAAGGCGTGCTTCGGTATTTTGCTGAGTTGCGTACCTTGCTGTCTTTAAGACGATCTTCTTCTTTGATGGCTGGAATTATTTTTAATGTTATTGATCCCTGAGACTGAGCCTGAGAAAGAGAGAAATATTTTTTACTTTGAAAGCAGGATGAAGACACAAGGCAGACTATTCAAGATGCTAGGAGCTAGCATCTGTTTCTTCTCAGAACTTGGAACAGGTCAAGCTAATCAACTATTTAACTTCATTACAGAGACTATCATGATGCTGCCCCATGAATCCTCTACAACAGTGTCCTTCCCCATGGAGACATCCACAGTACCTGCCTGGCTAGAACATATTAAGACCTGCATTAAAATCCCTTTGTTTGCTTTTAGCAACTGCATTGATTTCTGGATTGCAGTTCACAAGTCACTAAATACCTCCCTGGCTTTTAGTACCACACTCACCTTACATTTTTGCAGACAAACCATTTGAAATTGCTCCTTTGAAAAATACTGCTGTAACCAGTGGCTAACTGGGCAGGGTGAAATGTAAAGAGCTACAAAGTAAACATCTACTTCCACTCCCAAGATCTTTGCTAATAAAATTTCAGTTATAGCAAATTGAAAAGCAATTCTAGGTGCTTTGGAAATCTAAAATAGGTTTATCCGATCCACTTCAGAGGCCTTGTTTGGGATGAGAGGAACCGTGTGCTAGAGAAGACTGCTACTCTGCACAGATTAAAAAGGAAACCTGGACACTCAGCTCTTGCTCAAAAACTAAACCCTGGAAAGGAAACTTAGATTGTAGGCATTTAAAATGGGGACAGATGAATAGCATCTCAGGGTCCCCACAAATAAAACTTTACACAGTATTCCCAAATAGTATTTTGATCCCTGCTAAGATCAGAGTAGTCAATCTCCTTATTCTGGATTGTTTTGATCTAAATTTAAATTAGGTTTTCAGTCTCCTAGTCCTGCCAGTCTTCTTACTGTGTCCCTAACTCCCCTCCACACCAAGACAAGGGGGAATCGAGCTACAAGAGGGGAGTCAGAGACAAATAAGCAGAAAAGCTACGACACTTTCTACCGAGATTTGTGGGCACTGCTGTTAGAGAAGCTTGAAGCAAGAAACTGCTACTGTCACAAGGAGTCTGCTGGTAAAGAACAGGCTGAGGGCTCTACTGGACACACAGCCCTGAGTTTCTTCAGGTTCCTAACGTACCATATTCTGAATAAACTGTTCATCTTCTAGGAATGCACTATTAATTTGTGATAAAACATGAAAGGGAAGTTCTTGACAGCTACACGCGACTTTATATTTGTATCTTAGTACTGATTCAGTTCACAGCAGTTTCTGTAGTCAAAGGGGGAAGCCCAATCCACTGCGAGAAGAAAAAGTCTTAATGCAAAGACAAGCAGGGATTGCATCTTTTAGCTCTATACCTATTTTAAACTTAATACCTATTTTAAAACTTAAATTTCATCATCTCTTGTAATTACCAGATCACCCAAGAGAAAAGATCTTGAAATAAAAAAATCAGTACAGACCAAAATCTGACTTATTTCTTCCGGTCGTTTGTGAAGCACAGTAATACCATTGACTTCTCTTAGTTCATCTCCAACATGGACAAGACCTGAAAAGATGGTAAGTAAATTAAAATAAGTCTACAAACTGGAAAGCACCACTTCTCTGATGTCTGACCTGAGTCAACAGCATGTACCTCATCTCCTCCCTCCCCCAGCTTAATGGATTTCCTACCAGAGCCAAATGCCTTTGCTGGCAACGTGCTCTCAAGTCTTCTGCCCTTGTTCTATAGGGCATTTTTTTGTCTTGCAGGGCAGCCTCACAGGATATCAGTGTAGAGACAGAGAACACATGACAAGATACCCTGGAAAATCACTGCCTCTATATTTGGAGCAGCACTAGGAATGCAAAACTCGAGCAGTTTCGTGAGGATGATCAAATCTTGTAGTGTCAGGAGACACGCTGCTGACTATAAAGGCAGGAATGACATGGCAGTCAACTGGCAGATCAACACTACACAGTCCCAGAAAGAATACTGGACTATTTTTTTTTAAACAGCCATGAAGAGGCCCTTACAAGTGTTAGGTTTGTTTATGCAGTTCAGTAAGATTCGTACTTGTGTTACACGACTCCTCTTAACTGCCATAAAAGAATTTCTGCGTAAAGCAAACAGAAACCACCACATGATCCACTGAATAAACCAAGATTAAAGGTAAAAACCATTCTTTTCTTTCTTCTAAAGCTTAGACCTACTTCTCCCATCTCTGCTGGCAGTTTTTCCTAGTGCTATTTTAGCCAGTAACATACTTAATTAAACTAACAGATTATTGATGAAATACAGGAATGCTAAATGCACGCTCTACTCACTTCCCATTCCATTTACCAGCCTGCATTTATGTGAAGAGTGATAACAATCACGAAAGCTGTAATCGGCTAATATATTTTCATCCCACTAATTCATTCATTTGGGGATTGCATTAATTGTATATGAAAAAAAAAAAAGAAAAACCATGAAGCTTGGCGTCTACGCCAGTTCAGCTTATCGAGTAAGATCTGGGTGATCAGCTTCTAGAAAATGGAAGGTCGGATACTGCATCACTTAACCCTGCAGATCCTGAAAGCAAGCTGAGCACAGGTCTCTCCTGGCCCTAGACACCAGAAATTCAGTTGTCAAATGAGTTTATTATTTCATCTCCCTTTAGAGTCAATGAGGAAGAACGGCCGTTGACCTATCCCATTCTAAAACTCTTTTGGGATGATCTCCAGCAAAGTTCTTCTCCCTCCAGTGATGGCACAGAGGGCCTACAGACTAGTTCAGATTTGACATCTAACAGTCGCCTATTCAGATTTCAATCACTTTTTTGTTGTCGTTGTTTGATCTTGGTTTATTTGGTTGGTTTTGTGGGGGTTTTTTTTGTTTGTTTCTTTTTTAATTTGCTTTAGAAAATAATCTCTGCCTATGTTAAACACCCATGTCCAAAGGACTGGTTTGGGACTGAATAACCATCAGATTTAGTTCAAGATTCTTGCCCTAGCTGTGTGTACACCCTAGCTGTGTGCATGCATAACTCTGGTAAAGTTTAAAAGTTTTCAAATGCCATTTTAAATCCCCTTCAGAAATTTACCACTGCGATCAGCTGCACCACCTCTCATGATCCTGGCTACAATCACAGCTCCTGTGTGCTCATCTCTTCTGATGGTAGCTCCCTGAAATAAACCATAACACCCCCCCCCCCAAGAAACCATCGTAAGAAATTTGCTTAGAATACAGCGACCAATAAAATAACACGGAAGGTAATGTGGATTTTATAAAGCTTTAACCAGGAACTGTCACTGCTCTCTTCTATACCTGTCTTATACAAAAAAAAAAACACCTCAGCAGATTTCTTCCCAGATGCAATTGTGGGTTGGTTTGGGTTTTTTTTTCCCCTCAGGAAATCAATTCTTCCATTTTCACTTGTATAAAATTAGTACCTTGTCAATATAACGTTTCCATAGAGCTATCAAACATTCTTCTACCATACATCTCTGACTTTCGTGCTAATGAAGGTATTAATTCATTTAATGTTAGCTACAGTATGAAAAGAATATGTATATTAAGCATAATTGCTTCAACATCTCTTCTCCTCAGAGACCTTGTTCCTCATGTTAACTGGTGTTATTAAGCTTGGTCTATAAAGCATCTCAAGCAAAACTCTGATGGTGTATTTCCCAAAGTTTTCTTTTTATAGAATCATTAGGGTCGGAAAGGACCTCCAGGATCATCAAGTCCAACCTTCATCCCAACATCTCTCTACCCGTTAGACCATGGCCTCAAGTGCTACCTCCACTCCTTTTTTAAACCCCTCCAGGGATGGTGACTCCACCACCTCCCTGGGCAGCCTGTTCCAGTGCCCAACCACTCTCTCGGTGAAGAATTTCTTCCTAATATCCACTCTAAACCTCCCCTGATGCAACCTGAGGCCATTTCCTCTCATTTTATCATTAGTAACTTGGGAGAAGAGACCGACACCAGCCTCGCTACAGCCTCCTTCCAGGTAGCTGTAGAGAGCAATGAGGTCTCCTCTCAGTCTCCTCTTCTCTAGACTGAACAACCCCAGTTCCCTCAGCCTCTCCTCATCAGGCATGCTTTCCAGACCCCTCACCAGCTTCACTGCCCTTCTCTGGACCCTCTCCAGCCCCTCAATGTCCTTCTTGTACCGTGGTGCCCCAAACTGGACACAGGACTCAAGGTGCGGTCTCACCAGTGCCGAGTACAGGTTACTGTACTACTTTCAGAACACTCCTAGCTTTTCAGACTATCTGACCACATCTTCAAGCTCATAGTTCCATGCTCATAGTTTGCATTACAGAGTTCTGTGTCTGGGGAACGGGTTATTTTCTATGTACCAACGGTTCTTTATTTTTCACTAGCCGAACAATTTTCACCGATTCCTCCTCGAAATCATCATCAAAGTTATCGGGTAGAGGTGGAAGGACTGGGTCAAAGTTCTTCTGTGCTACAGTGTCATGTACTACAAGCATTGCCTGCATAAAGGAAATAAAAAACAATAGTGTCACGGGGCGTTATTACAGTTTCCAGATCTCACGTTTCCAACGTTACAGCCAACTTAAACCTTCCCCCTTCCCACTCCCACCATTAATTCCCTCTACTGGGTTGGGTTCAGGTAAATTACCACAAACAGCTGCTGGCCCAAGCAGTTGGGAGGGGCCACACGCAGGGAAAAGAGCAGAGCCAGCCAGTGGGATATTCAATACCACACTGAGCCTTGCCCCTATATAAGGGGAGGACTGGCTGGGTATAGCATGGCTGTTTTCAGCAGCTGGAGGAGGGAAAGGATGGCATCTGGGGCACAGGTAGAGCTTTCTGGCTTTCTATTGCTCACTTTATATATTATTTCATTAGTACTGGTGGTTTATTCTCTTCCTGTTGCTCTATTAAACTCCTCTTATCTCAATCCCTGGGGTTTCACCTCTTTATATTTTTTTTTTTCCTTCCCCTCCCACAGAAGGAGGGTGGGGAGCAGAGGTGGGTGAGTAGCTACGTGGTGTTTAACGGCCAGCAGAGATTACACCATCATAGCTCTTTCTGGTACCCAGCGCGGGGCATGAAGGGTTAAGAGAAAGATAAATATGACCAGAGCACCTTTAAAACAACTTTCTCACATAGACTTTTTATACTGGTTAAAGAGTGTCGCTCCACTTGAATATTCATGTGGTGGTGTTACATAAACCCTTCTAGGTACTCTGTGTTCCCTGTGGTGCTGCTTATCTCGGGGAAGCAAGGTAGGGCTGCCACTGGTAGGAGCTTAAGCTGGTAAGTGTACGTAGCCTTGTTTATTAGCAACCTCACCCAATCTATGGGCAAGACAGGGGAGAAGATTCTTTAAGCTTTTGAGAAGGTTGAGTATTCTTGAGATGTCCAGGCCAGCCACGCTCTTGTTGCTGTGTCTCCTGGATTTGTCCCAGGCCTTGTATAGGGTCAACCAAAACTGTTCTTTTCAGGAATACCACGAGAGATCTGCCCAGAGGCTGGATGGTTGTGTGGGAGAGTATGGGCAAGTGTCCAGGGCAGTGGCCACGTCCAGTGTTTTGGAATTTCACCCCTGAACAACCGCAGAGCTCTGATAAACCAGTGCAATATTGAAAAGAGTATGTTGTCCTCCTGGCAATTCCAGAGAGATCTCTGCAGTGTGCTGGGGTCTGGCCCATGCCACTCAAACCCTGGTGGCAAAAGAAGCAGAGAATTGACCCCTGTTGATATCAGTTGCCCCAATTTAAGAAAAAAAAAAAAATTAAAAAAAAGTTTGTTTTGCAAGGCATGATGACAAACCAGGGTCAACATGAGAACAGGAAGACCAGCCAGAGGTGATCACCTGATCCTTGTCCCTGAGTGAGCTGCGAGATGCCCAGAAGGACTTCAGCCATCATACAGGTGAGCAGCTGGTCACCTGGCTCCTCTGACGCTGGCATAATGGGGCTGGTAGTTTGGAACTGGGAAGGGAAAGAGGCCAAGCAACTGGGATCCCTGCCTAGGGAAGGAGGCACTAAGAGATGGGTAAAACAGACACAATCCCTCAGCCTTTGGAAGCAACCTCTGCTAGGCATGAAGGAAAGGTGCCCCTTTAAGGAAGATGTCGCACATCACCCAGGCAAGGGGGTCACCATGGAGAAAAGTATTCAGTACCTGAGAGAATTAGCGATGCTGGAGATGATTTATAACCATCAGGATGATGAGCAGTTAATCTCAGCTCCAGCCAAAGTCCAGTGCACATCACCCGTGTGACAAAAGTCCCTACAGAGTGCACCTATCATATGCCAGCTCAGTGGCAATACTGTCCTGAGATGGCCAGGGATTAATGGTGGATGGATTGGCTGCCCTACCCTGGCACTAGGAAGGAAGTCTTTCCTCCTCCTTACAGCTTTTGGCTGTGGAGAAACTGTCCTGGGAGGTCCAGCAACACAAAGAGGACGTCCTGTTCCCCACCTGTACTCCAGGCCCAAGAAGACTATGGGAGGCACATACCACATGGTACCCCCGTGGTTCTACTTCAGTGACCACGGAGAGGACCTGAGGACGTGGGATGGAAAAGCTCTTTTAATCTTAGCTGCATGAATACGGAGTTGCAGCGAAGAAAAATGTGAAAGGGGATTCCTCTAAGAACAATACTGTCCTGCTTTGGAGTGGGAAAATTCCCAGATGGAGTAGAAGGGTTGAGCTTGCTTCCTATCTTCTTGAGGGTACCTCTTAAGGAGGAGCCCTGCCTCCAGCCAGGAAAAACTCCATCTGGAATTGACTGCCCTAGGGGTGGAAACACAGCCCCACCATTCGCCATCTTCTTGGGGAAGATGGTCTGGGTGAGTCCCGCTTCAGGCAAAAGCCAACCCATCCACGGGATTATTTTTGCTCAAGGGCCTGGGTGGGGGATGAGGGAGGATGGAGAAGTCTGATGTGTAGCACAAAGATTTGATTTTGTCAAAGGACAGCCAGTGAATTAAATTGTATGAATGTTAATTATTAACTAACGCTGCTGGGCACGACTCAGATGGTACAGAGTAAGGGGTGGATGATGTCCTGGGTTTGGTTTGGATTATCACAAATGGCTGCTGGCCCAAGCAGCTGGAAGGGGCTGGAACTGGGATAAACTGGACTACCCAATGGGATGTCTGATGCCATAATCACTCATGCCCCAATGTAAGGCTTGGCTCAGAGTGGGGCACCCGTTTTCAACTTGCTTCAGTGCAGCTGAAGCAGGGAAAGTGCAGCAGGTTAGGCAGAGGTAGAGCCTTCCCAGTTTCTATGACTTGCTTTGTACATCATTTCATTAGTGCTGGTGTCCTTACTGATGTCTCTCTGTGTTGTTTTATTAAACTGCCCTTATGCCAACCTCTGGGGTCTCACCTTTTCTTTCTCCTGATTCTTCTTCCCATCCCACAGAAAGGGGGGGAAGGGAAGGTCAGTGTAGGTGAGCGGCTGCGTGGTGTTTATCTGCCAGCAGAGGTTAAACCACCACACCCCCAGAAAGAGATTTAGCAATTATCTTACCACTCAGGTAGACTGTGTATTTGTGGATGTCTGTTTAAAGTAAATGCAGGCAATAACAAAGCTAAATAAACTCGCAGAAGGGAGGTGGATGATGGAAAGCAGAAAGTTGAGAAATGGTGTCCTCTTCTCCTCCCTCAGAAAATATTAGAGGGGAGGGAAGACAACACGGTGCATTGTGCATGAAAGGCCCATGCCATGTCTTCTCAATCCCCTTTGCTTCCTAAAGCCTGGGTAGGAAATCCCAGTGAAATAGTTTGTGGGAGGTCTTTTTCTCTTAGCAAATCTACAATGTAACATTTCCATCAAAAAAAACCCCAAACATTTATTGGAATTCTGCAAAGGAATTTCTTTAAGGTGTCTGGTGTGGTTTTTACCCTGAGATGTGGTGTTGACAACAGCTGAAGTAGCTCTTTTTCTTCATTATTCACTGGTGTGGTCTGCAATTCTTCTATCACCTTAAAAATAAAAATTAACAACCTCAAAATAAAAGGAGTCCACCAAACGAGACCAAATAGTTACAAGTGAGTATTTCTGGTGTTCACTAACTTCTATAATCTCTCCAAGTAGTGTGCACAATAGTGCATGAATCCTGAAAAAAAAAAAGCTCTTTTTATCTACTTTATTTTTATTAGTGAAGAAAGATACCATCAGAAATCAGGATCCTGGCCTCTAAACATACATTTTAAGAGTGATTCTGGCAATATAATGTCAAGAACAAGTTAGGAACTTGGAAATTCTGCATGAATCCCTCAGTGATACATCAAACACCACTTCTGTGCTTGGATGGTGCTGGGAGTTCAAGCCTCTCTGGAACCAGGTAGCATCATCTGTTTGGAAGACGGAAGAGAAGGTCCCTTGTTCCCCTGCAAAGCCTGGGTACCAAAATATGCCCTTTTCCAAAGAAAAGATGAGAGGAATAATGGAAGCACTTTTGCATTAGGCCAGTTGGATGGGTGGTGAGAAAAAGGGGGGGGGAAAGAGAGAAGGAGTTGAGGCAAGAGAGATTTCCCTTCCCTGTAATGGGCTCGAGATAGGGAAGTTGTATAGTCCTGTGTAAAGCTTCTCCTCTGCTCTTTAGAAGATGGTTTTGTATGACGGGAGAGGCAGCAGCCTATTGGTGGGGAAAGGGGAGAAGGGGATATGCTGCAGGTTGAGATGGGGCAGTGGGGGGGGGTCTCCTGGCTGTGCAAGGGAGGAATTTGAGCTCCCAAACCTTCCAGAACCCTTTGCAATGCTTTGGAAGGAAACATGCACAAGCAGCTTATAAAGAGCTGTCCAAAGGCAGTATAAATTTCACTTTTCCAGGCACGTGGCACATTACAAACAAATCTAAGCTACATCTTTGCTCTGTGAACAAAGCGGGGGATGAACTGATTGAGAGCAGCCCTGCAGAGAAGGATTTGGGGAACTGCTGGATGAAAAATCAGATACTCCGTGTGCGCCTGCAGCCCAGAAAGCCAATTGTATCCCAGGCTGCATAGAGGGAAGCATGACCAGCAGGTTAAGGGAGATGATTCTGCCCCTCTACTGTTCACATGAGACCTCCCCTAAAATCTGTAGCACTGCATCCAGTTCTGGGATCCCTGGTACAAGACGGACATGGACCTGTTAGGAGTGCATCTGGAGGAGGGAAAATGATCTGAGGGCTGGAACACCTCCTGTGAAGAAAGGCAGAGTTGGAGTTGTTCCGTCTTAAGAAGAAAAGTCTTCGGGAAGACCTTACTGCTGCCCTTCAATATATAAAGGTGGCTTAAAAGGATGGAGCAAAGCTCTTTATCAAGGCCTGAAGTGACAGGACAAGGGGCAGAAGTTTTAAACTGAAAGAGGGCAGATTGAGATTGGACATAAGGAAGAATTTGTTTGTTTGTGTTTTTACAATGAGGATGGTGAGATGCTGGAACACGTTGCCCAGAGAAGCTGTGGATGCCCTACCACTAGAAAAGTTCAAAGTCAGGTTGGAGGGGGCTTTAAGCAACCTAATGTAGTGCGAGGTGGCCCTGCTCATGGCAGGGCAGTTAGACTAGATGATCTTTCTAAGTCTCTTCCAACCCATTCCCTGTGAACAGCAATGCAGCTTGGGTTGTAATGGATTTAAGTCTTTAAGACTGAATGCTTAGCTAGTCTATTGTCAAGAAAGGACGGAATGCTTCTTGCAGCCTCTCCCTTCTGAAGGTCATTAATAACATCCTTCTGTCCCACCTGCCTGTGCCTGTCTTCTCGGGACATTTAATGACATGTCACTTTTCAGCTCTCATCTCCTTGATCCATCACGAGCAAAACCAGCCAAGAGATTCCAAAGACAGCAGGGGATGATCAGATGTACACATAAAACACAAGCACCAAGCTGGATTTGTTAGAAAAGCAAACGTAAGTAATACGAAAAAAAAAAATGAGACAAGAATTTTCACTCACATCTTCAACTAATCCTGCTGCGCTATGTAAAACAGGAGTTGGACTCTGTCGTTCATAGTGACGGAGTTTTTCATGAATCTGAAAAAAATTATTCAGGTATATTACTGCAGAGGTACAAAACTTCCTAAATACACTGGAATATTTTTTGTATTTAAGGAATATCATTTTTTTTTCTGAGATAACTGTCAGAAAAATAACCTCTCTTGGGCTTATTTTTGGTTTGTTTCAGAGCCTTTTTAGTTTTCTTTTTGCTCACAGCCAGAAAATCTGTCAAGAATTTAGCAGCATAAGGAAAAAAAACCCAAAGCTATTCCACACTACTTTTTAGCTGTGGGCCACCATAGCTGCCTTTTGGCAATCAAGGCACTAATGTTTGGGGGGTTTTTTTTCTGAACAAAATATGTTAATTGTCAACGAATGTTCTTAATAGTTGTGCTTAAATAGATACGTGCTTTGATCACTATAGAATCCTACCAAAAAAACCCAACCAAACACCAAAATAAAACAACTTTGGCAAATTAACTGGTTGATTAATCAAGGGAACAGAGAATAAGTAACCTGTAAGGAAACTGTATGCTCAGAAATGAACTTTTACCTTCATCAGGTAACTGAGACTCTTTTCACTGAAGACATCCCTAAGGAATCCCATTTCTTCTTTATGATTTGAATCGGGTCTCAGCTGAGATGTCAAAAGGGCCAAAGTTTCATGCAAACCTAAATTTCAATTGAGGCAGAACAAAAGCTTTGTAGACAGCACATCTCACGGGACCTTTACTGCAGACTTATCAGCTACATCTACTTGGGTATCATTTTGATAATCATTAAATTCACGGAGTGATTATTGCTTCATTTTCCACTCATTTTGTAATGCTCCCTCCTTACGCAGCAAATACAGCTTAAGAAATATATTAAGGCAAAAGTTACCAAAGCAAGGTATTATATCTATATTTTTAAGACATTACTTTTGAAGTCTCCCCCCCTTCATGTTCATGACTCTTTCTTTCTAGGTCAGCTAGCCCTCTCACAAACTTAGGAGTTATCAGAGTGCCACGGGAAGAGTCGCAAAACGACTTAACTGCCTCTTTGCTTGCACAGCTCCCAGCTCTACTTCCAGAGCAACTTTGCTTACACGTGTTATCCTGCCCTTGTTACCTCTGAGGCACCCGTTAAAGTCAGCTTTGACCAAAGAAGGAAAGGACCGGTGTAGATCTCCACTGCGGTGGAAGCAAGGCTTCTAAAAAGTGCTTAAATCATCAATATTCCAATTTTGCAGCGCACACGGCTGGATTAATGTTAAGGGGTTTTTTTTTCCTGGGGGACCGTGACTGGGAAAACAAAAACAAACAGAAGAAAGGGGAAGGGACTAAAATCTACTCCTTTGGCTGTGCACTCGATGAACTTTAGGGTGTATTTGGATCCAGGAGACTCATACTCATTTCTGCTTTAAAACTCAGTATATGACTTCACCCTGGGTAGCGTACTGGAGAAACTGGTTAGCAAACCTCGACTAGAGTGACTGGAAGAATATTAACAAAGCTCATCACCAGCTATTCAGAAAAAATGAAGAAGTGGCACAGCAAGCAGCAGAGATATGAGGGCTGATCTTTTAATAAGCATGCACAGAAGTTAGAGTTACACTGAGAGGTCAAAGTTTGCCCACAGGAACCTGTCTACCAGCACATATATTTGGGGGCTCTAAGGGGTTTCCTGAAATCTAACTAAATTTATTAATTTCCACCTTTTCTACTCCAACTTCCTTGTATTTTTTGGGGGGGGCTAGCGCTAAAAATAAAACCCAGTGGAACGATCTTAATTCTGGTTTATTTAACTCCCAATTTGAGTTGATCTCTTGTGTGAAACACATATGCCAAGATTTCGGTCACTGGTCTGTTGAAAGCATGCAGATTACTTACCTGAGTCTTCCGAAAGCACTGGCATGGCTTTGTTCTTAATCTTAGAGACAAATGTTTCAAGTTAAATCAACACGATTTGTTTCTTCTTTCTGGACTGCAATTCAGAGGCAGTCCTGAAACAAGCAAAGATAACACCGAAGGTCAAGCATGTGAGAAAAACGGCAATCATGTAAAAAAAAAAAAGAAAGAGTAAATTCTTAAAACATCTTTCTCTCTAAGTTTAACCTCAATCTCTTCAGTTTATCCTGAATTTTTAAAGCTGATTTCTTTTTAACCTGACTTTTCTCTCTTCAGTTTAACCCGAATCAGGCAGTGCCCTGCAGTTATTCTGCTATGCAAGTAACGACACGGAAAAGATTATGCTGTATAATAACCATGTGTTATCCTGGATAAAGCTGATGCTGAAGAGAGCAGATGCTTCCTTAGTCTATTCTGAAGACAGACAGTTATAGATGATCTATGTAACTGAAAAGACAGAAGAGCAAAAAACATGCTGCAGAACGGATGGCTAAAAGCACCGATTAAACACCACACGAGGAAAATAAAAGAGCACGCAGGAAGAAGCTGTCAGGAGATGTTCTGGGGCTTCCTAAAAGCACACCCCAAAGGAATTTCCATCCCCTGGCGCAGCCCAGGCTACAATCACATGCAACTCATTAAAGCTCCTGGAAAAGTCCATCCGCTATCAACCTTGGCTGGGGGTACTAAGGATGCTACGGCAAATGAGGCTATTTCCACTGCTCAGAAATGCCATTAGATGCTTTTATTGCTTGTTTTTCTTGTCACCAGGAGCAAATGACTCCCGAGCGATCTCATTTCAAATGGTAAAACTGAATCGATGTTTTAGTTCTTCTATGGGCGGCTTCCATCACCAGGCCAAGATGGAACGCTGTGCGTGTTCTAAAGTGGTTAAAACCTTGTTCATGCTGATAAAATTCACCGGGCTAATGCTTGTGGAAAATAAAACCAGCTGTAACAGCATGCAGAAGGGGTGGGAAAGAAAGGTGGGATACACCAGCTCCTTGCTAAAGGCAGGAAAGGCTGTTCCCTGGGTAAAACAGATAAAAGATCGCTGACATTTACTACACGACCCGAGTTTCGCGGCTTTCCAACAGGTCTGGAGGCGGGTTACACCCCGAGCCGCCCTTCCCGCTCGCCGGCAAAGATACGGCCTCTCCCAGACCCGCTTCCCAGCCCCTACGGGCACCTCTCCGGGCCCAGCTCCGCCACCCGGCGGGCTCCGCAGCTGTTCGGCCCCGCCGGGCCCGGCCCCCCAGCGAGCTGCCGGCCCGCGGACTGCAGCTGCCCCCCGACCCGCAGCCCGGCCGCCCCAAGCCCCTGAGCGCTCCCACCAGAGGAGCCCTCCCCCCCTTCCCGGTTTTAACGCGGGGTCCGGGGAAGGCCTCACAGGGAAAGGGAGCACCGCGCGGGCAGCACACCAGCCGGGGAGGGGAGCAGGGGACTCGGCCATTACCGTCACAAGCGGCAGGAGAAGGGGAGGGCTCAACGGCGAGCCCCGGCACCGTCCGCCGCGCCAGGCGCAGCGCAGCCTCAGCTGGGCTCCGCCATCACCGGCGCCGCGCCCCGCCCCAAGCCCCGCGCCCGCAGCAGCGCCGCGACGGTGGCCGGCAGCGGCCAAAAGAAGCTACGCGCTCTACAGCCAGGCCTCGCGAGAAGGGGCGGAGCGGGGGCACCGATCCCGCCGGCAGTGGCCGTGCCGGTCCCGCTGTCTGGCGGCCGCGGGGTGCGGCGACTGGGCCGGTGGTGGCCGGGCCGGTCCTCCCGCGCCTCTCGCCGGTGGGCTGCCGTACACGCGGGAGGAGAGAGTTGAGGCCTTTACCCGCC